>VTON01000149.1:0-262487 GCA_009617725.1 Hydropsyche tenuis | reverse complement strand
CTACCAATAAAATGTATTTGCCCACCCATATTTTTTCTAATACCATACATTAATTAACGAATTTACCACTCAAAATAACTTTTAAATAATGGATAATATAATTTAAAATATATTTAGACAAATAAACAAGATCAGTAGATAAAGTGTTAAAAAATTCTAAGGAAATTCTGTATTTGAGCATTGGAGAGCTAAACAAGAGTTTTTATTTTAACCCTATTGTAAAGTTTCGAAGAATGATACAAATTAAAACATAAAAATAAGACTTTAATCAAATTATTAAGCAAAAAAGATCCAAGGAAATCTCATTAAAAATATATTATTTTGTGAATATAAAAAGAAATTCAGTCATCTTATATCCATCAAAATACAATATACATATTATGTGAACCGGCAAAACGGGACAAATCATAAAATTTTACAAAAACAACGGACGAACGCAAGACACGACGAAAACGAGACGTATGGTCAGCCCAGGCCCGGCTCAAGGGGGGGGCGAAGTGGGGCGGCGCCCCAGGGCGCCAAGCCGGTAGGGGCGCCGAAGGCGCCCCAACTCTTATCGCCGAAGACGCTTTTATTTTTTCAGTCGCAAAAATGCTTCAGTTGTTTTAGCGTCGAAGATACCTTATTTTTATTTTTTCAAAGGAGCCCCAACTATTCCATCGCCAAAGACGCCCCATTTAGTTTAGCGTGCTGAGGGCGCCTTAATTTTTCAGCACAAAGACGTTGAGATTTTTTTCAGCAAAATCATGCTTCGTTTTATCCGGCGCCCCAACTCTTTTATTGCCATAGACGCTCTAACTGTTGGGCACGTTGAAAGTGACTTAATTATTAATTTTTTTTTGAAGAAGAAGAAGCTCTAATTTTTTGAGCACCGAAGGCACCCAGATTATTTTGCATCTCCCTTCCATATTATTGTATGTTTATGCAAATAAAATTATATTAATTGCGTTGCGCACTTTCTTTGTAACGCGATGAATTTTCACAACCAAGATTTTGAATTTTCACAACCGACATTATGAAATATTTATTTTTGAAATACCTATTATAAATCGACATTATTATTAAAAATTAAAATTTTTAAAAATTGGAAAAGTTACATTCAGTGAAAGGTACTTCAACTTCAAAGGTACTTCAAAGGTACTTTTAAGGTTGTTCAACGGAATGCCGATTGCATTTATTTTGTTATTGGTCTATAATTTATTTTCTAAAAAATATTTTTTGTCATAATATTGATTAAACTGTCATTTTTAACACACTCAACTGAATTAATTAATTTATAATAAATTTTTACATAATGAGCTTTTTTCATATGGCATTACTGCCACGATTCCCAAATGAGAACTAACAAAAACGTCAATATCTTTGGTAATTTTTTTTTCTAGTAACCGATTACTAGCAGTTACTATAGCTTATAAACTAGCTATTTACTAAATATCAACATAAATTTAAAAAAATATATACACAAAATATAGATTTTAAAAACCACATTTTTTCATGGTACGATTTACTTCAAATTTACAAAACAAATGTATGTATATTTTTGAAAAATATCTATTTGTTTGGAAGTATACTTCAGAGTTTTTAAAATCAAAATATATTGGTATTTGTAAAAATTTACCAAGTACAACTAAATTTTACGTAATGAGTTTTTTTTGAATGGCATGAGCCACGGTTTCCAAATGGAAACTGAAAAAAACGTCAACATCTTTGGCTATGATAATTTTTTTCTAATAACAGATTACTATCGGTTACTGTAGCTTATTAACTACCTGTGTACTAATTATCAACTTAAAATTTAAAGAAACAATACAAAAAAAAGACTTTTTAAAAACTACATTTTTCCATTTTAAATTTATCTCAAAATTCTTACTTCTTTTGCTTATTACTTCAAATTTACAAAATAAACATGGATTTTATTTTAGAAGTATACTTTAGAGTTTTATTTACCTAAATATGTTATTATTTGTAAATTTTGACGTAATGAGCTTTTTTATTAAAATACGACAGCAACCACGCTTTTTACATGGGAACAGACAAAAACATCAATATCTTTGATTGTGGTAATTTTTTTCTAATAGCCAATTACTAGCGATTACTATAGCTTATAAAATAGCTATGTACTAAATATCAACGTATAATTTGAAGAAACAATATAATAAAAATAGTTTTTAAAAACTGCATTTTTCCATTTTATGATTTTTCTGAAAATTTTTACTTTTTTCGCTTAGTATTTCAAATTTACAGAATAAACCTGATTTTTTTAATTTTAAAAATAGACTTTAGCGTTTTCTAAATCTAAATATGTTATCATTTTTTAAATTTAACCAAATACAACTAATTGTAGAGCAAAATAGTCAATTTTGCTAATTGAGAATTGTAGCAGGAAATAGGTTAAAATTTTGTATTTCCTCATAAGCTACATGCTAAATTTATATGTCAAAAAAAAAATAAATCCAGTAGACTAAATAAATTGTAAAACATAGCATCGTGTAATAGAAAAATATTTTTTAATCACTTCAAACGCAAACCTTTAAGTATCTCTAAATGATAGGACGTGAACTTATTGTTAGACCACTTTCAAAATTAAGGGCACATTTTACACTGTGGTCATCTATTCTTCTTATTATATCCAACTCATGCAAAATTTGAAAATTAGTTTTATTAATTTTATAATACATAACAATTAATGATCTTATTTAATTAGAAAATTATTTTTATTTTTGTATTTTAAAGTGGTGGAAAATAAAAATCACAAGTATAAACACACTATATAAAATGCAAAATTTAAAAGCTATTTTCCTACAAAATCTAAGTGCAAATTGAATATCAAATACATTTTTAGATAAAACAGTATATGTACTGTGACAATAATTGAAAAAAAAAATAATTCGGTCACTTTAAACCGAAAAATAACATGGAAACAAAAAATGGTTTTTTCCCATAACGCTGTTCTTATTAGGAAAATTTGTAATTAAAATTGTTGCCACTCCCGAAAAATTTAATTTACCTATTATAGATACTCGTATATCGAAAATTATATTTTATTAGTAGTTTCGGATATAAATTTTATTGAAAAACATGGGATTTTCAAAAAAGTAAGGGCGGGCAAATACTTCTGGCCCCCGGTGTATATATTTTTATTTAAGAGGAGAGTTTTTTTTTTCAGAAATATAAATATTTTAAAATTTTCCTTTATTTTGTACGGTTTGATTGATAGAGGAGGTTTTTTAGTGGGTATATTACTGGGTTCTCTATCCAGTAAGGATTTCCACACTACTGTCGGGCTCGTGCCTGGCGGTGTCTATAAAAGATTTTTCCTCCTCTCGGAAAAAAAACTATCATTTGTATCGTTTCCAAAAAGTTACCAAAAGTTCATTTTTATAAAATTGGAGGGGGGGGGGGGGTAAAAAAACGGTCTCCAAAACGATAGGGGGCGCCAGGAAAAACTTTGCCCCAGGGCGCGAGCGGGGCTAGAGCCGGCACTGAGTCAGCCTAATTATATATAACATATGATGAATTTCCATACCTACCCTCCCCCATGGATTTCCATATATATATTTTATATAATGTTTAGGTTTTAATCAAGTATACTGTTTTTGAGTAACAGTAGCCACATATAGTCATACTTTAATCATTTAATCTACATAAATTTTTTTTTATTTACCGGTAAATAACCGGTAAACCGGTAACGGGACCAATTATTTACCGTTTACCGGTAATCGAAATTCGACGGTAAATTGTAAGCCCTAATAGGGATGTCATATCCGGTAAACCGGTTTACCTAAATAATAGTTCGGTAATTTACTGGTAAATTTTCAATATTCGTCGTTAATAATTTTTTTGTGTTTCGAATATTTTCGAAAGGTTTTTGTTTTTTTGGAAAATATATTTTCGGAAAAATTGCTTTTTGTAAGTGTATGGCTTTTTTGAAAAATTTTGGTAAAATTTAATTTACCGGCAAACCGACAATTAAAAAAAACCACCGTATTGCCGATAAACGAAAATGACGGTAAATCTGACATCCCTACCATATAGTGACCCTGAATATATCCAACATTCATATTATATAACCCAATTGCTTATTCGCATCTGAATATCACAATCAGCAGAAAAACAATACATTCGAAGTTAAACGATTCGTATTCAAACCACACTATTCCCACCCAAGAAAGCTCCCCACAATAAAACATATATTTGTACACGGAGCAGAGTTTTCAAGATATTCGAGCATAAATAACAGCAAATGTGTCCGCCGCGCAAACCGCGTGAATTATCTTTATGCGCGGTTGTTTTTAAAGTATTTTATTCGGTTATATATGTTTCGTGTTTTATACGTTTTATGCTAGATAAATGTGCGAGAAGTCGGAATCTTTTGTGTGTGCTTTGGCGCCCGCCCGAAAAAACAATGGCACGACCGGCGGCGAACAATAATAAAAATGTTACATTGCTCGGTATAATGTTATTATGACGTCGGTAATACATTATTGCGCAGATAAGGGATAAACTACACCCTAAAGACGAATATAACACTTTGAACGAAGCGCGAGGCCCTCCTGAACAAAGGGTGATGGAAATTTTCCGATTCGTTGAGAAAATTTTGGTGCCAATTGGTGTTCGAGTTTATTGCTCGGTTTGATGGTTTTCGATTTTCGTTTTGATAGTTTGAGGAATGGGGATTTAGTTTTTGACATCGCTAACAAGATATGTAAAATTGGGATTTTTTTATATGAGTATCTAAGAAGATTTGAAGACGTAACGTTTTGCGAAATTTTAAAAATAAACTTTTTAGCTTTGCTTTGTATTATAATATATAATTTTTATTAGTCTTATTTTTTTAATTTTAATGATGTAAAGCCAATTTTTCTTCATTGATTTCAAAGTGATTTTTATTTCATATATAATATAATACAGCTAATAGATTAAAAAAAAATGAATCAGTCGTATTCAATGGAAATCAAGGGAAATTCTTAACATCAAAGCAAGCTTTATTTACATCAACTATCGATAAATGTTCATACTTTTTTTTTTTTATTTAAACTCTCATATTATCAATAGTAGTAATAATAATATATTTTAATTATTTTCATTACATAAAAATCACGAAAATTTAACCGTTTGTTTATTTTATATATTATAAAATTTTATGTATTTACGAATATTAATGAAAAATAAAAAAATGATTTAAAATTTCCATCAATACCAAACAAATATTGAAAATTTTAATATTTTTCATATAGCTAAAACTCATAAAATTAATATATATAATTTTTTTAACAGAAATTTGATTATTTCAAATTAATAATAATTTTCATTCGCATAATATAATCACTGATGATTACAAAAAAGTGTATACAACGATTATTCTTATTAGAAAACACATCGAAAAATTATTCAAAAAAATCAGTATACACCCTGTACCGAAAAGGCAAGACCATTCGCCAGATCGCGCAGTTAAAATGAAGAGCTTTTGATATCGTAATGTATAAAGATTTACGCAACGGGCGGTTATCGCGACCGCCCTTCACCAGGTGGAGGATCTCCGAAATGGAAGTGTAAGGTAGAAGAACAAGAAGCGGGTCGTCCTTTTGCCTCTTCTGGCCGTTAACTGATCGCCGACACTGTTTTATTAGACCAACAAAGGGACATGGTCGCAGATCTCGCGGTCGTAAATCGCGCGCGCCGAAATTATTCAAAACTGAACTGCGGTTGGATTATCTGATCTCGATGCCGCGCGATATATGCAGTGTTTTTGCTTAAGGAGGGTGTTTTATTAGATTTTTTTTATATAAGAATATTTGATGTATATTATATAAGTATTTTTTTAATTTTGAGTGTAATATAATATAGGTTGAATGGTTAGGTTGTATTTTTGATCTTTATTTTGGGGAAAAATAATAAGTGCTTTTTTATCCTTTATGTTCTTTGAAGTTTTTGTAAAAAATATATGTAAGGGAAAATAAAAATTTTATTATTTTTTCTGTTAAGAAAATAATCTTTTTAGTCTATAATTAACCGACGAATACTTAAATTTTTGATCAATCAGATTTACAAGACTCAAATGGTTGTCGTTTAGTTATTCATTTTAGGGATGTCAGATTTAACAGGAATCCGGCTTTTTTACTAATTACCGGTTTACCGGTAATTTAAATTTTTAATAAAAACTGTGAAAAAATAAGGAAAATCTAAAGAAAACGTAGAACCAAAAATATTATACTTTCCAAAAAAAAAACAACATTTTTCAAAATAATCAAAACACAATTTTTTTTAATTTACCGATAAATATTGAAAATTTACCGGTAAATTCCCGAACTGATATTTGAGTCATTTACTGGTAATGACACCCCTATAATGTTCATGTTACCAAAGGATGGAGAATAATATCAGAATTTGTTATATGTTTTGCTTCGATTCATATCAAAATATGTACATACATATGTATGTTTAATGATTTTGAAGTATAGCAAATCTAAACTTTTATTTAATATAAAAAATCTAATATTGAATCAAATTTTAATGATAATCTCACACTTTACAACCTTTAATCCTCAATTCAAACATCCTGACAAAATCTTCAAAATTCGAAACAAACGAGCACTCAAAAATTCTCACCGAACATTCAATAATAGCCCAATTACCCAAAAATTTCCGTACACTCCAAATCAAAACGCGCCTAAACGGAACGACTCACCCTAATATAATATAATAACAAGATAAATAAATTGAATCTCATCGTCTGTCACGGTGAAGGCGCAGGTTAATTATAAACCCTTAGCCGTTGTTTCTTCGGAGGCACTTTCTCGGTCGGTTCTCACAACCCTCCCCCTTACCGCCCACTTTCCACCCACCGTGGTACCCCTTTCGTGGGTGGCGAGGAAGCGCGGCCATAACTCATCCATCCTGTAAGATTACTGATCTTTAATCCCCCCCTGGCTTCTACTAAAAGTTAAGATTTACGAGCCGCTCGGAATTATATTGTTAGCGAGCTAACATGTGGATGGACTGGATGCGAGCAAATATTTTCCGAAAAGGGAAACTCGCAAATTTGCGTTAGTTCGTTCCGTCGCGGCAGTGTAAATACTGTGTACGTTTTGTAAATTGTGTTGAGTATTTTTTTTTAGAAATAAATTGTTTGCGTGTGATGTTTGGATTTTGTTGCTATATTTTTGTGAAATTATGTTATGTATAAAAAAATTCGATATAAATATTTTTTGTTATAGATTGATATCTCATCTTCATCTTGCTTATTGTTAGTGAAAGTCTTGAAATGATTTTTTTATATATTCGTATTTAATATATAATCTATAAAGTTCTAAAAAAAATTTTATAATGTTCCGAAATTTTGCAGAATTATTCAAAAATATGTTTCTTAGAATTTAAAAAAATGACCTTTTAATGGTTCAAATAATTATTTTTGCTTGAACAAAAACATTTTTTCTTATTTGAGTGTTATTTAATTGAATCTAGCATCAAATTCTTATGAATTATTGGCGTTAATTCTTCTAGTGCGGTCCTGCAAAATCTTTGTATAAGTTCGCAAGAAAGCGGCACGCTGCGTGGTGCAGTTAGCAAGACTTATTGTGATATATCTAGACTAAATCACATTATAACAAACATGGCTTTCGTGTAGGAGGCATTGAAGGTGTTAGACGGAAACTAAAAGACCTAATGGTCATTGAGATAGGCGCAAATCCTTCACATTTATATACATTGTATATAGAAATATATATAGATACATATAATATATAGAAAAACAAATCATTTTCCGTCAACGGTTATAAATTTTTATTTATTCACGTGCCAAATTTTCGCGGAAACTTTTTGAATGTTTGACGTTTTTTTCGAAGGTATTTCTTTTTTTTTCGTGGCGATTTGTGTACGCGTTAGAAGTTCTTTAAGAAGCGAACTCGAATATCTTGGACGAATATTGTTTCGGAGTTTAGCAGAAGGAATATTTATGGTCATAACTTTATTTAATATCAGCCGGTAGCGCGGGCAAAATGTATATGTATGCAGTTTACCCACCTTTTCTGGCGCTCGACTGATACCCCTGGAGTTAAAACTTTTGCGAAGACGTCGGATAATATTTAAATATTATTTATGCGTGATAAATTTTTAAAATGTGAAATTTATTTGATACGAAACAGGCGGGATATTGCGTCAATAAAGTTGGCCGCGGCGTAAGACGTGTAGTTTTACAAATTAAACTGTTGACAGGTTCATTTTATTTTTTTATGAAATAAAGTAATCTAAAAATTCAAAATATAAGTATAAATTGTATACATTGGATATTGATGGTTTATATAAAAATAAATATTGGAAATTTCACACAAATTTTTAAATTTTTAACTACAGTTGACATGCAGCACAATTTTTTATATAAATCAAATCTAAAATTTTATTTAAAAACAAGTGTCTCAACTTTTGTTTATATTAAAAATTTTGAAACAGCACAACAATTATTTTAAAAAAAAATTCCAAATCACCCATAAATTACAATTAAAATTAATACTAGCATTTTTATATTCCTACGACACGTATAAATATCACTAGACTTTCGCCAAAAGACGCACATAAAACGACATATAATATTCAAATAAAAATAATTCACTGCGCCCGCGAGAGGAAAATAATGAAAAAGCCGCGGTTTAAACAGCGAACTGTAAATCAACCGACTCAGTGGCGGGATAATATAAGGAGATAGAGGACAGAGGCGGATATAAAATATGGCATCCTTTCATGAATCTTATTAAGATATCCGCGGTGCGAGCGAAAGGGAAAACTGAAAGTACGCAGAGGGAAAAAGACGGAAAAGCGAGGCGGGAAATTCGTGAAAATGCGCGGCAAAAGGCGGAAAAACGCCCGCCTCAATAATCCTAGCCAGTTAACCTGGAAGAGCTAATATGTCAATTGGAGGTTTTTTTGAATTTTTTTATAGAGTATCTACGAGTTTTTATTTATTTATTTTCAATATAAAATATATGTATGGTTGATATATCTTTTTCAACAAATATAAACGGCTTCATACAGTTTTTTTTGTCATGAAAAATTAAATCAATTATATTTCTGAATAAATAAAAATATTTTTACTCCATATTGAATAATACTACACTATATCGTTTATCGACAATTTTTTTCAATGATAATAATAAATTCCGTAACACAAATACTCGATCAATTTTCTAATTAAAACCAGAAATTCGCACAATATAATATAATATCATAGAACTTGACTTATACGACACACGATCAAACACGTCTCAAACGCAATTTTATAAAACATTATAATTGGCCCGAAACTTTTCCAATTGCTCATCCACAACTCGACTCCTATTATTGGCAACGACAACAACAATAACAAAGCAACACTCGTTAGTACCTTCGGAGTTTCTTAAATTTCCCACACGCGAAACAACAAACGAAACCTTTCGTATCAGCAGAGGGGTAAACTAGGCGGGCCAAAGTGGGTGAGATGGGTGAAATTTCGACGGGTGGAAAAGAGGAGGGCATTAAGAGATGGCACGCATATATCACCTCCAAAATGAAGTGGGTATAAGCCCGGCGAGGAAAATAGAAAGATAGAAGAGGTGCCTTTCGCGAGTGCTAAAAAAAATTTTGCATGCTAACCGTGCGGGTGTTTGGTGTTTGTCCATGTGGAAGGGTGTTGATTTTGTCTTTATTTTTGTGAAATTAATACAATATTAGTCGATTATGAATACACCTAATACTCTTTTTACATGGATGTATTTACACGGATTTATACGATGTAAAAAAAGTATTATTTTGCTACAATAGTTAGATTCAGACCAGACCAATATATTATTCAATTATATTTACTAAATGAAAAATTTAAATCATTTTTGATTATTTCACATGGCGAATTTTGCCACATTACACATTTTTTGAAAAGTATATTTAGACGGAAGCTCTATCCAAATACACTGATAAAATCCATCTCCAATTTTTATTTGGTCTCTGTACATTTTTTTAAACGGTAATTAATATCTGGAACCTATCCCCGAGTAAAAAGAGACTTGGATGTATTTTATTTTTATATTCAATGTAATCTATTTGAAAATATAAATTAAATTGTATACTTTTCATTAAATTCTTGTCAATTGTATCAGAAAGCAACTTAGAAATTTTATAGAGTATTAATAAATTTCAAAATTTTAATATTTTTGTTAAAAATAATATTCAAAGTTTAGCTTTTATTGACCAAACATACTATGAACATATAAGATTTAGGAATATTTTACCTTGTTTTATCATTTACCTAAACCCAATTTTCCTTAACATCTTCTTTCTTAAATACTAGAATCTTGAACATTTTTTAACCCAACTATTATTAAACTTCATATTTTCGCATAATTTTATCATAAAATTTCACACTAAAAATTTAGCACATAAAACAATGAAAATTATTAATAACAAACTATTATATTTCCCTCGAAGGCTCCATATCTTTTTCAGCCCGATTATTACGACAAGGGGATAAGGCAATGAGAATTTTGCTTTATGTGCCATCTTCGTCCAGCAAAACGTCCACCCACAAAAAGCTCACCCATATCTCAAACCATCGCCGAATTCCATAACATCATGTCTCACCCCCTAACAAAAAACCACCCCACGCACGTAAGCTCGAACAATCGTATATGGTGCGAGCGATACACCCCGTCAAATTTATTGCGCCTAAACAAAGTATTAAAATGTGTATATAAATAAGATGTGTTATTAATGAATATAATTCGGAAATTTCGAAAGTTTCGCGCGCACGTATTGTGTTGTCTTATTGTTGAAGGGTTGTTATTCGAGTCAATAGATGATAATAATTAATTGATTGTTATTCGTATACGAATATGGGCTTCGGTTGTTTTTTCGATAAAAAAAATTCAATGAAGAATTTATATAATATTATATGTTACTATATTATTATACATAAATTATCTTTTTTTATGTAATTTGTTTTTAATTATTGGTTCAAATAATTTAAATATTTTTCGAACTTTCGCATATCTAAAATAAGATAAGATATTTTACTTATGAACCGATAATTTTAAATCTTCTTCAGTATACAAATCACTGAAAATATACTTCAAAAGAAATTTTGATTTTAATTTTATATTTGAAATTAATTAATTAATTATTTAATTTTAATTTGAAATTTTGATTTTAATTTTGCATCGAAATATGATTTCATTGAACAATCGATTTTTTATTTGTATGAAATATGAAACAAGATCTACAATATAAAAATTAGATTCTAATGTATGTACATAAGATCCATTCAATTTATTATTGTTATTTTTCAAAAACTTGAATATACATAAATATGATCCGCATTCTAAAATCCAACCATATTATAATAATTCGCAATAATTTCTCTGAAAAACACAGCGAGTTCATAACGCGGCTAATATTAATACTAATATCGTTTGATTTATGCCCCACAGAGCCGACCTCCCTAAAGAGTGGTGCACTGCCAAACACTTAAAGGACCTCACACCCCGATCCAGCCAGAGTATGAGAGGTTAGACCTCCTTATAATAATTATTCGTTAAGAATTTGCTTTAAAATTCGCCTGCTTACCGGGTGTGTACCTCCATCGAGCGGAATTAGAATGGCGTTATTTATGGCAGTTATTGAAATTTTCAGACTTTCCCCGTAAGGGCGAACGAACGAAGGATCTCGTGGGGAGGCAGGAGGATGCCTCTCCTTATACATTCTTGGGACAAAGAAAGACAGCCTCTCTAAATCTTCCATCGGCGAAAATTCCTGATACGTTCAATGGCGCTTGTTATAATCACCCGTGTACAGGTGAAGAAGCGGCTCCTACACTCTCAAACTCCTACCCCATTTAAGAACTTGCTTTCCAATCTTAAACTTTATTTTGTTCGAGAGCGTATTGGGTTTTGTGTTGAAAATTTAAATATTTTTTTCCAAATAAACTTGAACTTTTTTTTATCCATTGAAAACTTAACTTTTATTCAGATTAAACAACCAATATTGCAAACTTCAAAGACTTTTTAATATTTTTTTATTATTTTGAATCCATAGTATATTTATTTAAATAAAAAAAAACTCATTCAACTCTTCACTAATCTCATTCATCAATATCCGAAATCATCGCTAAAACTTATATTCCACTCAAATCTCGAACGAAATCACACCTTTATACATTCTTCAAACCCTGAAACGAATAAATCAACGTGCGTTACGCTTCTTGTACGTGTATCACAATGTTTTCGCACATTCGAACGCGAACAATGCGAGCCGCGAGTAATTGGGTATATGGAAATATGGGAGTACAACCGCGGCACGGGTGCCGACCTTAAAACATTAAGACGATGGAAACAGAAACACTTGTCACGCGAAGAATATCAGCGATATTTATGGCCAGGTTATATTATCCCACCTTGCCGCACTAAATCAATTACTTCCCCGCGCTTGGGGGCGGGGGTGGGTGGATTTTCTTCAAAAAGGGACGCTGTACGTTGAGGCGTCGGTGCTCAACTTTGTGTTTGCGTGCATGTCAGCTTGATCATATTGATGTAGGTTTTTATAGGAAGCTATTATAATATGTCAAATAAATGAGTGAGATGTGGTTCCAATAGTGAATGAGTGGGTAATATGATGTGTAAAACTATTCAAAAAACGATGAACTTTATACAAATTATCTTCTTCTTATTATTATTATTATTATAAATAAATGATTCAGTAAATATTCTTAAATCGGTTACTTAAGTTAAATCGCTCATTTTTTTTTTAACAGTATTGAAATTAATTCATTTGACAAAACGATTTCATTAAAACTCAAATTCTTTGAAGTTACTATTTTATTTGATGCGATATGGAAAAAAATACTAATTTCTGATGGTACAGTCAATCTTTTTTCTGAAAAGGATTTTAAAATTAGTATTAAATGCAATTGCATTTAATACTAATACTAATACAACTTTTACGCATTTAAAATTTTAAATGCGTAAAAGTTGGAAACCACTGATTGTGAGTTGACTGGTGTGCGTATTAACTTTAACCATTTGTGCGAGGCCGTAAAACACTTTGCCGAAAAATCCCGCGAATATATCCGCGCGAGATTGATTTTCAAACAATACGACATTAATGTGCCAATAATTTAACGAGGATTGAGTTTCCATTGGTAATGATGTGGGGCGACAGAGCCTCAATGGGCCCAGCTGAGATTTAATAAAAGGTCGATTGGAATGATGATTTCGATGAAATAAAAAATATATTTTTTCAATTGTCAATTAAGAAAAATCTCGTATTATTATAATCGAAAACCGATCGAATCATGATTTACGACCGTCGAAAAAAATCCCAAAACACTCAATGCAAAACGGGCGGCATTCTATAGAATTCTCATGGGGGGCGGTTGCGGGCGGCGAATTGATGGCACTAGGCGGACACCCTCGCCTCCGATAATCTAAGTAACACATAAATATGATCAAGTGCCTTTGTAAAGCCGGGCTTTGCTAAAAGTTCCACGGGGCGAAGCAGAAGAGGTGCTCCAAGACGCCGCCCACTGCGAACTTGCGCAATTTATACCGCCTAACAATTTTGTACACTTGCCGCGAGGACAAAATTTCGGTTTTAATCGACACTTCTTTGATTAATTCGATTTTTATTGGTAATAAATTTTGATTTTGTGTTTATGGAAGATTTTTTTTATATTGATGTTCAAGGTTGGTTCGATATTGCTCGGTACCTAATGCTAATTGTTCCTCTTTTCATATGCACGTAACATTATTACTATGAACTTTTATGTAAGAAGCTTTCATATAACAATTCATGAACCTAAATTAATAACAACTAACTCTTAATTAGAAAATAAAAAAAATATTACTCTTTACTATGAGGTAATTTAAACTTATGTTCTAATTATGTTATTTTAAAAACTAAAAATAAATTTACGAGTTTCTTTGAAATTTTCACAATGCTTATGCGTAAATTTTTAAGCTAATCTATAGTTAATCGTTAAGTTATAATAGTTCGTTTGATAATATTATTCTTTTAATTGGTGTAGTAATTGCACATAAAATTATTGAAAAGAATATATGTATTATATAAAATATAAAAATATTGATCACACAAACGATTTAAAGTGAATCAAACACAATTTTCAAGCATCAATATTCCGAATTATCATTACTATAATATTATACTAATTGTACCACAATATAATCAGCACAAAATAAATTCACTCACGTCCAACACAATTACCATTATGAAAACTTAACCTGAACTATTATTCCACACGAAACTGAAACAACAAACACTTTGTATATTTTCAAGAAACCCAACTTTTAATCTCCGCATACAAAAGTTTCTCAAACTTTTCAACCCCCACCGAATATCCGAAAATATTCAACGTCGCCCATTTATTCATAGTCCGATAAGCCCCGTGCCCAACTAACAACCACGGACAAAGATAACACACAACGGGCAGTTCAAATTCGTATTAAGACTCGCTTGCCAATAACGTCGTTACGGGGGGCACTTAGGCCTCTCGTCGTCTCTTACGAGCATATAATTTGCCCGGAACACGTAAGTCGGCCTAGACTAGGCCCGCCGCCGCGGGGGCCCTTTGCCACTAATTGGTGCCCATCTCGAAGGAAGTTCGGTTAATACCGGGCCAAAGGCTTTCACGGAGTCTCACCTGGGTGTATGTGTAGACAACTTAGGTGGGTCACTTTCCCACCGGACTCGATTCTCAAAGTTCGATTGTAAGTATAATATTGACGAGTGTTAGGGAACTCGATTGTTACGAGGAGTTTGATTTTGGTTGTTGTTTGAAGTGTTTGGTTTGATTATATATTCATTTTTTTTAAATTCATCTTCGAAAAAAATGACATTACCATCAACAAATACTGCGTCCATTGCAGAACAAGGTCTTCAAGATCCGATTTCATATTGTGTGGTAAGGGGAAAGCATAATATAATAGTTATAGATGGATTTGATTTCTAAAACTATTCTTGTCAAATAATCTCGATCTTATTTTAATGGTATTTAATATCCATGTGTAGACCACGTCTCTTGTTGCTTAACTTCGGTGATCAGTAGGATAGTTGTTATGTTTAATAAGGCAAGAATATTCAGTGTGAAAAATATAAATATATTTCTTTAAATTTATTGTTATGGGAGATCACTATTTTTGATCGATCATCGAAGCTAAGCAACAAATGTTCCAATTAGTTCTATAAATAGATGTGTTCGCTCACCATTAGCTTCAAAACATTTGACAATAGTAGTTTTCAGTATTCCAAATTCTTAAACATATTATTTCGATAAAACACATGATTATAATTGTATCAAAAATAACTTACCACGGTATTGATAAATCCGATGATAGTATTGGCTATCAAAAAATTCATATCACATTTACACGCCTTGTAAAAATACATCAATTCTTACCTAATTGTAAGTGACATGATCGTTTAAATTTTAAAATAATTTATTTTAACTCTTTAAGACATAACCAATAAAAAAATATGTAGCGCTCTTGGAAACTAAAAATGAAACTAATAAACGCTCATTTATAAGCTCGGTTCCACAAGGAATCAAATAGATTCATTTTTTTCAACCATCTACAAAATGAACTTCGAACAACCACAGAGTTAACTTTTCGCTTCACGGTGTTGCAAATTTGCTATATACTTAAAAATGTGATATTACTTCTATATTCTTGTAGAAATTTATAATTCTTATTATGTTGTAAATTTATGACAACTGACCCTCTTGGCGAAGGTGCAGAATGCACGAAAAGCGAATTTCGAGGAAACGAAGTCTATATTGGAAGTTGGCAAACGGTCGGGAAACCCGGAAAATAAGTCCTTTCTTTCATTTTCTGCCAGAGAACAAGACCACAGGATATGATCCGGGTCCTGAATTTCTCCGCAGGCACAGTGAGGGTCATTTAGCAAACCAAAATACGTGAGCTTGACAGCGAACGCGCCGTGACCCGTCAAATATTGCTAGACAAAGTGATCGGGCACGACTAGAGATTGTGATTTCTCGAGAAAATGGAAAAAAAGTGAGAAAAGAGAATTCCCGAATTTCTCGAATTGAGAAAAACGAGCATATGAGAATTCTCGAATTTCTCGAGAAATTCTCGTGAAATTCACAATTTCAATGGCAGCTATCCCGCTTCGACGGGGAGTGATACGTCGTATGATACGACCCATTAGGGATTCTGAAGTCTCGAGGTTTTCAAATACCCGGGACCCGAGACACAAATTTTCAAATTCCCGGGGATTCCCAGGTCTCGAGACTTTGATTTTTTTTAATCATAGAAAAAAAATGTATGAGAAATATGTATAATACATTGTGCAATTTTATACAAGATTATTGTATCAATTTTATAATGACATCAAGATTTTTGCATGGGGAAATATTTTTTTAGAAATACAAAAGCATTTAAGAACGAATCAGATAGCATATTTCTAATTTTTATGAAAAAGACGAAGTCGAAACACTAACTGATACTTTCAACAAATTTTTTCGGAATTCTTTTTTGTTGAGTAAGTGATATTTTAAAGATAATGACGAAAGATGTTATTGCAAAGACAACATAATCCTTCGTTGCAACAGATTATTGTTCATTTTTATCATATTTTTCGTTAATCGGTAAATGTAAAAGATTTCTTTTTTCTTTATACAAACTGATACTGATGAAACAAAAAAAATCAATCTTTTGTAGTAGAACTATTTTGAATTATTTTGGATGTCACACGTGTTGCATACTATTATATATTTTATAAATTAACTGGCTGAAAATTATCACGAAATAAATAATTCAAGAAAAAAATTTTTTTCGTTTAATGAAGGGAAGGCACGACTTGATAATTTCAGATTTCGGTGAAATTGACTTTGGAAATAGACTGCTTTTATTTTTTTACGTGTCAAGGTATTAAAATCCTCTTTTTAGTTCATTCAAAATAAAATGGGTGCGAAGTTTAGATATTTCGATATACCGCTTTTTTATTCACGTTTTTTTTTTTTTCGAAAAATTGCGATTTATCTTATTCATATGAAATATTAATTGATTAATTAATATAAATCGCAAATATGATTTTCATTAAAAAAAATACTTTTTTTCAACGCGTCTTTCTGTTGTAATTGTAATCATCATCATCATTGTCGACCGGTTTAGTGCCCACTGCAGGACAAGGTCTCCCCATCAAATATTGGGGGTCTAGGCTATATACCTTATCCGAGAGCCAACCTCGTAGCGATAAGGGACATGTACCATAAGATCCAATCCGCCCATGCCAACGGAAGAGGTTCTCAGACCCACGGTACGCAAGCCTATGTGCTAGTCTTTGTGGTCGCTGACTCTCCACTAAGCAAATCGCAATGATCACCCGCGGAGCAGACGAGGTAAAGACTGAGCAGACTGCGTCCTCGCTGACCACTTTTGCGATCGCAATGACCACCAGTTTGTCAAAGGAGGCAAGACCATTGGTCCTACTTGGCTTCGACTTCCGTAAAACACACGTCATCAGTCTTCGCCATTACCAAAGAAAGATTTTAACTAGGTGAACATGCAGTGTATTCTAATTGTACGACAAAGTTTAGTCCTGCAAACACCCCACCAAATGTATTACTGCGTAAAAGAGTTAGTTGATATTAGACGGTTAGTAGGGTTAGTAAATAGTTAGTAATAAGATAGAATAAGTTATAATTTAACTATTATATTCTAAAAATTTTACTTTGATCGTACGTTACTTGTTATTTAGTCATTGAATGACGTTTATAATGTATGTTAGTTGTAATTAGATAGTTATTTAAGTTATGTCGTAGTTAACTATGATTATGAACAAATTTACAAGTTAGTTAGTTAATTAGATAGCAAGCATGTTAGTTTGAGACTAGTATTATCCCTTATTTTGTAGTAAAATTAAGAAGAATTAATTATTTATAGTAGGGCGATGGATTCTAATAGGAATTTCTTGAGGTTCAAAAACGTTCTAATTAAATGATTCTGTTATACGATATATATTTTCCTATTGTGGAATTTGAATATGTTCGAAGAGGATAATCAGGATACTAGGACAGGATACTAGGAGGAGTAAATCAGGATACTAGGACTTAGTAGAGAGGGAATCTAATAACCGGTAGTTTGATTGAGCGGCCAGACATTCATATCCTAAGTACTACTACGAGGTAATTACCATATCATCATCATCATCATCATTCCGCCAAGTCATCATTCCAACCAGTCCGCCCATGCCAGCGAAGGAGGTTCTCAGACCAACGATACGCGTGTCTTTGTGCTAGACTCTGTGGTCGTTGTCTTCTAAGCGGATCGCAATGACCACCAGCGGGACAGACTGCGCCCTCGTTACCCACTTTGTGATCGTAATGATCACCAGTTTGATAGACGAGGCGAGACCGTTGGTCCTACATGGTTCAGACCTCGGTAGAACACACGTCCTTGGTCTTTACCATTACCAAAGAGTTTTGTTTGTTAATTAATTAAATGATCATGCAAGTTATTCTTTTTGGTTTTTTCATGCCTTTATCTCGTTAGGTGTATCTCTGTATATTGTTCGGAAGTGAGTTAGATATTGTTAGTTGATTAATATTTATGTCTCAGTTGTTTCAATTTAGACTAATTACAAGAGCATGCGGTTAATTTTAATTAGTATGACATAGGGCATGACATTAACCAAATATGTTACTAGATATTAGTTAATTTAAAATAAGTGAGGATATCTATGATTTTAGTCGGATTCACAGTTGGTCCATTATTTATGGGTTATGTGTTAGGTGTTACTACAATAGAATCATGGTAGCGTAATTACTCTAGTCCTATGATGGTTAGTATTACATTGTATAATTGTTAGGGATTATAAAATATAATTGAGTTAGTATGCAATATACTATTCTGCTATGGGATTTAGTAGTGATAAAAGGGCTTATAGATAAAATAATATTGGTGACACTTTTACAGGATAAGGGTCACATTAAAGTATTATTTTGAATTGGGCACCTACACAAGTTCCCTGAAAGACACGATTAAAGTAAACTGGCGAATGGTTGATCGTGAATTAAAGAAAAGGTGGTCGCTATTTATTCGTAACGTCAGCATCGTCGTGTATATTACGTATTACAATTTAATGATGAATTATTATTATTATTATTATTAATATTATTAACTAAATGATCATGCAAGTTATTTATTGTTAGTCAGTTAATATTCATCATCAAAGAAAAGCTTTTAAGTTTGCTAAATGAACATATGTTATGGTACAATCGCAATTTTATGAGTCCGGGAGTGTATTTCTCGTAAAACCATTCCACATTCGTTTGTTTTGTGCAACTATTGTCAATATCCTTATTTATACCAGAACTTGCCAACGAGGATGGTCTAGCGCAGGCCTGCCAAAAGGGCCACCACGGTGCCAAGCCGGCCCCCAGCGCTCGCGCCACTGTCCCCCACCTTCCATACATAAAAATCCACGAACCCTGTTCCAATTCGAAGAAAACTTTTATTATTTTCGAATTATTAAAAATCAATTTTCTTTTTTTTTTTTTTCTTTTTTTTCAAGTACATTCCAATCAAAATATACGTATTTTATCGTTAAATTAAAGGAAAAAATGCAAATCGACGAAGTTCGTGAATGTCCCGTGTTTTCTGGCCAACGTGGCCCCCGCAAACCGAATTTCTGGACAAGCCTGGTTTGCGCATCGTTAGCGCGTGGGAAATTGTTGCGCCGACGCGACGGTCGCCGGCCGCCACGCCGGCCGCCTTTCGCGCAAGCGCCGGTGTTGCGCACGGTGGCTGTCGGAAAGAAACTGGTAAAATTTCGAGATGTACGGAGCGCCCTTCGACTAAAACGGTCGGTTTTATAAAATTACGAAAAACAAAAAAAATTGATTTTAAATGTGTTCTCTCAATCTATTTATTTAATGGATAGATTAATAAATATGCGTGTAGCTTACGAGCGAATAGATGTACGTTTAATAAAAATCGACAACGAGATAAAGATGAAGTAATTAATACTAGTTTGAATTTCAATTTGACATAAAATCATAAAAATTGGAAAAATATTGATTGGTTACCGCCCTTCGGAGGCTGAAGTGATTCAGGACACTAATTGTAAGATACACATTATTCACCCGCGAAACGAGATACATGCACTACGATTAATAACGCGTCGAATAAAACCCGTGAACAGGATTATAGCAGGTCACAGTAAATTTGATATTATCAGGAGGCATCGCGTTGAGGCACGTGTGTTCATGAAATCACATTTCCAAGTAAAAACGGACGCGTATAAACGGAGTGGAAAGCCCAAGCGGATGCAAAAAAAAAAAAAAAAGGGGTTTTTGAGCGTTTCAAGGAATTATTATTAACACTCGCACAGATGTTATCAACATAAAATAGACGCACGCGGTCGGATTACATCGCGGTCACGATCAATTGAGGGAGGGCTACAATAAAAACTGGTGACAGAAGGTTAAGGTTGATGAAAGGAGGGCCGGAACTGATTGAAAACAGGAGGCAATAACAACGGTGTTGCCACGGTGGCTGTCGGAAAGAAACTCGTAATTGTAATGTGTTTCGCAAATCAAATATATTTTTTAATTTCAATATGAAAAATTTTGGTTAATACCAGAAATCGGGGGGTTCTATATTCTATTGTAATAATCGAACACTATCTTCTGCACGCCTAATAACAGGAAGGATTAGGATTATAAATAGGAAATTTTGAAGGGTTTTACCATTTTAGCTTAAAAAATGTTCTTTGTCATAGATACGGACTAGCCCTTCGCTTTCTACCTGCTTGTATTGTATACAAACAGGGAACGGGTTATTTTAGCTATGCAGATTTTATTCAAAAAAAGAACGAAATATTTTATAAAATTAAAATTTTAAAGACTCCCGGGTAAAATATGTTTCAAACTCCCGGGACTTGAGACAGCAAAAAATCATCGATTTCCCGGAAAAAAATTCCCGGGTCGACCCGACAAAGAATCCCTAAATTCGTCATACAAATTATAATATGACGTCGGCGTCGCGATTGATTGTGACAATAATTAAAATCGGTACACAATTTATTTTCACAGAGTCCCGAGTAACGCCGGGTACAAGCCGCTAGTAAACATACAAAAATCATACGAAAAGAGTGATTTTATTCATATGGATCGTTAGCCGAAGTGTAGCAAATCCGTAGACGTGTATCATGTAGCGTAGTCGCTACGCCACTAGTCCGCGCGGCTCAACCGAGCTTATCTACCTACTTCGTTCCCCACCCCATACACAAGAATTACCTACGTGTGATTTCCGTGTTGACACGTATTCTTGATAATTTATGAAGGTTCTGTTGTGTTCGTTATTTATTTTCGAATTATATGGGTGGAATAAAACAATGTTAAGTGAATGGCTTTTCCGAAACTATAAGTTTTTTTTTTTTTTATTATTACGTAAATAATAACGGGAGATAACTCTTAAATTTGAACAGTTAGTAATATTCTAATATCCATGGACATCATTTGTTATTTTATAAATTTTCGGTTTTTATAAAATAAATGGATAGTTAATTAGATTTTTATGAAAAATTTTATGAATTTATGTTCGGAATTGAATGTGAAAGAATTTTCGTTTTTAATTTCAGTCCGAAAGATTCTTATTGCATATGAAATAAGCACGCGGCATTCAAAGCCTATATCCAGTATAAAAGTAGCTCATCCCCTCTGACCTGTTGCATTGATCTCCCACAGTACAGGTATCCAAATAAATTTCATATACATTTAAGAATATGATATACTCTTTTCTTTATAATATTATATTATATATAATGTATAATTGATCAAAATTAATATAATTTATTATGATAATTATTTTACTTAAATATTTTATATAAATTTGAATTTATTTTTTTAAGCAATAATCATTTTTCGATACTATAATATAATATAAACAGCATATAATTTTTTTTCAATAAAAACACATTTTTTAAACTACCAGAGCTTTTATCTTTCAAATAGACCTTTTCGTAAAATAATTAAATTAAAATAACGTTTAAAAAGCAAATCAACATAAAAAAATCATATATTATTATACTAAAAATTTGTTTGATAGTTCGTTTTCACTGTTGAGTTAAAACGTGCAAAGGGAGACAACCATGAAATAATTCTGTAGCCATGCAACAGTTGAAAGCTTTTCCTCCCCAAAAACGATCGTAAAAGCACTACCCTTTTTTATTCCTCAGACGGGATTTTCTTTGTATCCAATAAAGCTGAACTGTCAATGCTTCAAAATATCGAAGTCTTATCGTATCGATTCGATACTTATCATTAGAAAACAAACATTTCTATGGAGGAAATGAATACGAAATATTTTATGGTGTATAAAATATAATGTTTATGGATATATTTCATTTTATACATCATAAATTTTGAATGTTTAAAAAGAAAATTAATTATGTAACTTTTTTATCTTAATGATCAACAATTTTAATATTTTTAAAGATGATTTAAAACTCATAATTGATTTTCAAGATTACATTTCGTACGATTCTAGCGAATTTAGCGATTGATCGCCATGTCGATCTTGTTTATTATCTTATTATGCATATCTTCATATGTTACTTACATATTCACACGATGCACTTACTTTTCAACCATCAACGATTATAGAATAATTCATAGACGGATATTTTCAAGCAAACCCAAATATAAATATGTACAAACGAAGCGTATGTACATAATTAACGAAGGTGGACATTAATTTGCGTTTGAAGATTTGGACTTGTGTGTCTAGACATGAGCCAGACGTGGTATTTTATGTTATTAAGTGCACGATAAAGCAAAGACCATCGTGTGTGCATAGATATCGATGGATTGATGTATATATTTGTCATAAAATTTCCACTTTTAATTCTGTTTCATAAGCCATTCAACTATTCATTTAGTTAATTTTTAAACCATGAAAAAATATTTTCAAATATCTTATTTCTATCTTGTCTTTAACATGTCTAAATTCTACTAGTACATTAAATCTGAGAAGCCAAAACGTGACCGTTTCACTAGTTTTAATAAACAGGCGTTTTTTTTATATTATATATAGGGTGACCATATTTCCCAGGACCCAAAACGGAACGCTCCGCAAAAAAAATGCTCCCCCCCCTATATAAAAATATGTGTTGCACGATCAAAATTTTTCCCTCAGTTAATATCGTTAAGGAAATACACTACCGATAAAATATATTTGCCCAACCATATTTTTTCCAATATCATACATTTATTAACGAATTTATCACTCAATAACTTTTAAATAATGGATATCATTTTAAATATATTTAGACAAATAAATAAGATCAGAAGTGAGAATTTATCGATCGCCATACAAGTTATAATATAATGTGTCGGTGTTGTGACTAGTTGTGACAATAATTACAATTGGTCATCGACGGTCAGTGCACCAGTATGTGCTGTTCGTGTGTTTGAATCGGCCCTCCCTCCCTCTCCCCTTCCTATGCACATCCTTTCACTACAGTTGTTGTTATTTCAGTTGTTCTTTGAGCATGGTGATAACCTCTTCAAGGTGCTCATGGGTATCAAAAAAAAAACATCCGCCAATATCACCAAACACCGGGCATAAACCGGACACGAAAAAAAAATCTACAATTTTTATTTTCAGAAAAGTTTTCAGCGAAACATAGGGAATTTTTTTAATTACACGATATTAGTAGTGAAAAAAGTTACGCGTTTTTCAGTTTTAAAAAAATGTAGGCAATCTTCAAATGACATTTTTGAAAATATTAGTTATTTCCGTTCAATTTTAGGGATTCTTTAAAAAATCGAAAAAATCTAGCAATGAGGAACCTCGTAGGTGATTTAGACCGGCAAAAAGTACTATGACGCTTCGAGGTAGATTACACAGGTATGCATGGGTAAAATATTCTGAAATTGAATAATGATTTCTTATAGATTTTGAGGTGAAAATTAACGGAAAAATAATTAAAAAAATCCATCACGTACGGTTTTTTAGAAATCTTAATAAATGCTACCCATATTACCAAGCTGCCAATTTTAACCCGTTGAAGAGTATCGCCGTACGGGTACGGCGCAACTCGATCATGCCGAAAAGAGGATTGCCGTACCCGTACGGCACCAACTTTTTTTGCGTTTTTTTCATTTTTCCAATATAACGCACTCCATTTTGACCATATTATATTTTTTTATTGATAGCACACATACTTGTTAACAATTTTTAATAGTTATTATGAAAATATAGTTTGTATTTGGTGCAGAAAAAATCATGAAATATCCCTTTGATAATGCGCGTCACTTTTCACGACAAATTCACTTACATCGTTGTAACTTTTTTTATTAATTAATTAATTTTTACAAAACTTTCAGGAACTATTTATTATAAACATATTAACTGTATTAATCTGAAAATACTCAGAGTAAATTAAAATGTATTTATTAAATAAATAAAAAAGTAAGATAAGTAAATTATAATAAGATAACAATTAATGTTCAAATAATACTATACAGCCTTGAAAAAACCGATTACAAGGAACAATATCAATGAAACACCACTTTTGGCAAATAAAATGAAGTCCAGACAGACAGAATGAGTTGGAAAAAAAATAAAATCAAACTTTTTCAAATTAATATACATGTTATTTTTCTGAAAACATCAATTTTATTTTTTTGATCCCAATAAAAGAACACGGGTATGCGATGGCAAACTATCGAAGACGCAGCAAATAAGATTTCTGCAAACTATATAATCTAGGGATGTTATTTTATATCATGGTATTAATTGTCTTAAGTTTGTTGATGAAATAATGATAACTAAAAATATTTAAAAATATGTATTGGAAAAAAGTTTTTTTATAATGTTTAGGAAAGTGTATTTTTTACTGCAGTTATCACTTTTTTCAAAACTGCTTTAAGCTTACTGACGTAACCGAAAACTATGATTATATTATTTCTAAACAGCCATAATAACGTAGACTTAAAATCAGTGAAAAAATAATTCGATTTTTTTTAAATTCTAATAAAGAGGTAAAACAATTTCTAAGGAAACTCTATATTTGAGCATTGGGGAGCTCAACAAGAGTTTTGATTTCAACTCTATTCTAAAGTGTCAAGAAATGATATAAATTAAAACATAAAAATAAGATTCAATTAAATTATTTAGCAAAAAAGATCCAGAATTAAAACATATTATTTTGATAAATATAAAAAAAATCTATCTTCTTATGTCCATCAAAATACAAATATGTGAACCGTCAAAACGGGACAAATCAAACAATTTTATGTAAACGACGGGACGAACGCGACGCAACGAAAATGGGACTGTCTCGGCGAAAACGAGACGTATGGTCAGCCTAATTATATATTATACTTTGATTAACACATCGTAAATTAACTTTAATTGTCTCATCAAACATAAAATCTCATTTAAAACATAACGATAGAGTCAAATTATACTTCGACTATTAAACGAGGGAAACACTCAATATATCATCCCAGAATCGCCGCGGCGTATTCACAATTTTTCATCTTGGAAAATTAATACGGAAAAATTACGTAGATTCCGTAATTGCTACGTAACCGTGATGCGTCTCAATTTCGAAAGACATTTTCATTTTTTTTTTCAAAAACTAAAAAAATTATACTTCAATATGATTTTTTTAATGTAGTATTTAGTTGATTTGTAGGTTATTATTATAAAAATGAGATTTTAAAAAAGTCACGCATATGTATACATGTGCTCGGAAAAAACCAAAATTGGGCCGTAATCGAGGCTTTCGTTTTATACCTAATTGTGATTTATTTTATACAAAGTGGAACAGATGTGCTCACCAGCACCCACAATTTCGACTCTTCTACATGTTTCTCAAAATAAAATAAAAAACACTAATCATTTCAACTAAAAATCATTATCATCTCAACTATCATCACTGATATTTTTTGAATGCAAAATAACTTTCCACGCTGTAAAATATCCGCAAAAAAATATTCGGAAAACCCAATCATTTCCACTACAATCCGTCGTAATTGAACAACACAGTGCACTCACTCGTCAAAAATTTAATTATCGATAAACCGGATACAGTTTGCGAGCTTCTACATATTTAGGGATGTAGATAGCCATTTTCAACGTAGTACTCGTAGTTTCATTGAACGTGAATTGGTCATGAAATGACCGTAATGGCTATTTTTGAGTCATCATCGTCTGTGCGAGGTGGAAAAGCATTTGGGTGTTTGCTTAATTGGTAATTAACAGACGATTGTTTACGCTCTGATACTTGAATGATATTTTAATGGGATATTCACATTTTTTATTGAATAAATTGATATTGGTTGATAGGTAGTTGGATATCAGAGGATGAATTATGTATATTGTAATATTATAAATACAATTATTATGAAATATAGAATGAATATCGAATTTGACTGCTTAAAATATCCCAATTGTGTCTTAAAATTAGATATATAATATTATGTTATATTACAGTTACTCTGAAATATGGGTTGATTTCAGAATTCGATTTGTGAACAAAATCTCAATAATATTCTCATTACTGTTGGTTTTATTTTTATTTCTCACATTTTATATATAGACTTATTTGATGATTGTGTAATTATAATACGATTCACAGTAAAATAGTCTTTCTTACAAATATTATAATATACACACGGAAGTCTACTGTATTCATTATGTTACATTTTCAATTTGACTGAAACTAAATGCAATAAATCATAATAATAATATAGTAAAATTGCATTCTCGAAATTTCAAATAAAATTCAAATTCAAAAGAAAATTCTTGTAAGTACATTTTATGCACTTCGAATAGGAATATCATGAAAATTTTCACTATACGAAACCATTGCTATATTAAATTTCGCAACAGAAAGATTCGAGTTTTTATCGCATTTAAAAAGAGCTTCACTTTAAATTCCCTATACACATATTCCCATGATATTGCACTTCTGTCAATTTTACATATCGTATATGCGACAAAAATAATTAGACTGAAACGAAACTTCTATAAATAAAATAATGACCGAAATCGCAAAAAAAGCATAAGGCTGATAAGTTTTCACATATTTTTCCGATGATCAAATATTTTTCGCCTTTCTCTAAACCGATGAATAACATCTGTATTCAAACTATTCTACATATTATGTGAAAGATACTTCCTTTTCAGTATTTGTTAAATCTTCGCCAAGCCAGTGAACAATAAAAAGCCCGTAAAAATTTTTGAAATGTTTAATAATAAAGTGTATTTATAGCAATTTTCACTGTACTAATTTTGTAAAAATAATAACGCAACCGCGGCAGTCAAGAATATGTATTTGTATAATTGATTGAAATAATAATAATTTATAAATAAATAAAAAACAGTATTATCATTTGATAAAAAAATATGTTATAACTTATGCATCAGTCTCATATTTATTTTAATATATTCTATCCTTTTTATTTTCCAAACAAAATTTAAAATACATATAAAGTTTTATTTCCAATTAATAAATACCCAGTGTTTTTTTCATGTGAAAATAATCTTTATTATTTGAACACAACTAAAAGTCATTGGTTAATCAAATACGAAATATAGTATTATATTATATTATATTTTATGTAATAATATATGATATATAAGTTCGTTTATCGTTCGCATTTATTTGTTGTCAAAAACTTAAGAACACACTTCACTAAACAGTCTCCTCTCAAAGGATATATACTTCGACAGGATCTTAAACTGGTAAGCTTCGATTTTTTGGTCTTCTCTATTTTGTGGATAGGAAACCACTCGCGACATGTCATACTTAATACGTCAGCCCATCAGCCGATCCGAGTTAAGCTTTTGCTCTTGCTCAAAAGCTCATCAAGGGATGTGAAAGCCTCTGCTGCGACAAAGCTCCGCTCGGGAAATATACATTTTATATAAACTTGACGTGTGTTTGTTTTTTTTTATTTTGTGCCGATTTATTGATCGGCTCTGATGGAAAATTGCGTCCTTGTTTGTTTCAGTGCTTTCGAAAAACTTCGTTGCAGTCAGGGCTTTGGAGCGGAGCGCGAGCTGGAGCGCGGAGCAGTCGGAGCAGCGTTTTTTTGCCCGGAGCAAGAGCGGAGCCGGAGCAAAAAATTTTTAGAAAATTTTTAGTGCTCCGTGCTCCGCGATATATATCTATTTTTAATTTTAATATTTGACATTTTGCATCGTAATGTTTATACATTTAATAAGTATTTACAGATTTTTTTTAAATATTTTGTAATACAAGATCTAAATCAAACTTTGGGACATAACATGTTATGTATGTCTTTTGATTTTCTAGGGTTAAACTAGGTTTGCAATTTCTCAGTATTTATTATAGATAAAATAATAATAATTAACGTTGTTTTCGGAAATTTTACACTGTTTTTAGAATAAGTCATGACATATCAATGAAAAAAATTTCGCCTGCGGCGTTTGTCTGTATTATAAATTAATTTAAAACTTTCATAAGTTATTGTTGAAATTCATAAAAAATATATTATTTACATTTCTTTAATTTTATAATGAGAATTAGTCTTACAATAAGAAAATTTAGTAATTACAATAAGACGGTGGGCTGGAGTAAATCTCGTAGTAGACCCTGAGCTATACACAACTGGTTTAGATCTTAAGAAATCTATGAAAAAATGAAAAAAATTTCGCCTGCGGCGCAATTTATTGTCTTTTTTTAATATTATATTTCTTATATCTTTATATTATTTAAATTAACGCTTCTATTCGTAAAAATTGGGGGGGGGGGGCTCAAAAGTTGAATAGCCTATGGCCTCTTATGGTCTAAATCCGGCCCTGACTATACCACTTTATAAATTTAATATTTTTTCCCTGTTTTCTCATTCTCATAGTAATATTATTCTATTTTTAGTTTGTGAGATTATATTCTATAAAAAATTATAAACGTATATAATCTAATATGCTATATGCTGTTTTTCTCTTAATTTTTATATGTAGGTATACATGTATTTGGGAAAATGGTATACCAATTTTTTATATTTTTTATCTTTTTTCCCCTATTTTCTCTTACTCTTCGGTGAGTTATTATACTCGTATATTATTAGTGTTTAATATGGATTTTTAAATTATAAGTTAATTTTTTTAATAAATTAATTGTAAATAAACACGTTATTATTATTTTTTACATGAATTTATAGGTATTTCAAAGAAAATCAATGAATATAATTTTTATTTAAAAATTTTAACCGGAGCACGGAGCGGAGCGCGGAGCGGAGCGGAGCAAGTACTCGGGTGCCGGAGCGGAGCTGGAGCGGAGCAACTCCAAAAAGTGCCCGCTCCAAAGCCCTGGTTGCAGTCTCATAATGGATAGGAGTATTGATAGATTATTAATTTGTACAGGCGAAAAAAAATTATGAAGTTGAAGAAACATCGTTCGATTTGAGTATTAAATTCGAATACAAGTACACTGTGATATATTTTTTCCTGAAATTTTATTCTGCAAAAATACCTGATCCTTTCTGAGGATCATTCCCCATCAATTCACCGATCAAACCGAAAATTGCTATTGCTGCATATTTTATAGACAAGCTTGACCCTAAATCTAATATTCAAACAGATCGGACGGCACATATCTTATAAACCGTAATACTATTAGAGGGTTTTTACGATAATTTAATTTGATTCCACGATCATTGCTTAAATAAATATTGGTAAAAAAATATCCCAATTATATTTTTGACGCATTACTGAGAATTGATATTTTTAGTATTTTTGTTTCATATACTATACATTAAATATTTTTTATAATTAAGCTCATTTTTTTTGTTTTTTCCAAAATTAATCTCTTTCGATGGAACGTAAAAATATTTTTGAACAAGGATTTCAAGAATTGTATATAAAATTTAGGTAATTATTAAAATTTTAATCTCAAAATGTTTGACATATCATAAGCTTCAAATAGATAAACTTCGAATATATGACAAAGTCTATTTTGTTAGAAAATTTTCCCTATCGCACAAAACGTTCAATTTGTCCCGCGGGACGATGAAAACCTCGCTTAGGCATTTCCCGAATATGACCACATCACTGAAGAAATTTTTTATCGTCGAATATATTTTCGTCAATTGCAGTACATTAATTTCGCAAATTATTCTCCGAAAAGTGCTTTATCGTACACTTATCGCCGAAACTACTCATACTGTTTCAATAATTCGTGGTAAAATAAATACACAATTCGTGCAGAGTTCTTGTAAACTCGAAATAAAATACTCGAGTGATGCCGTACAAGGAAAAGCCTCTTTTCCCATAGCGTTTGTCCGGCGGAAACCGTTCCCCATACCATGTCCAGCCATAGGCCATAACTCACGGTATGGTCAACCCCTAAATCGGATCATTATTTCCATATAAGATTATTCGAGACGTTTTCCAGTCGAATATCTTTTATAATACCCAATTTTTCAATCATAAGAGGTATACATATATTGAAAATATCTCTAAAGCCGCTCATACAGACGGTCTGAAAACTATGTTTCGGAATATAAGTTGTATTGATTTAAAATGTATTTTAATACATGTAGGCGTAATGATTCGAAAATGGCTCACTAATCTCGTATCGTTAAAGAGTCTACTATATCGCAGCTTTATCTTTGTGCACATACAGATAAGATATAAAGCCGAACTCTCTGAAAAAATTAGTTGGTATCTCATTTGTGGGTATGGCAGGTCCATGTTTTCGAAATTGAACAGTTGGTTTTTTTTTGTTTTAATAATAGTGATGTCAATAAGTAGTGAATTTTCTCTTCTGGAGTCGTTACGCGATTATAAAATGCTACTTTAACCTGCAATTATTTCATATAAAACAGTGAAATTTATATAATATATACATGTTAAAGTAATTCATTAACAATATGTGGAATAAAACTGAATATATAATTTTTCGTGTATCTGTCATATATTTTCATATTTTATTTTAGATTAATAAATCAGTTTTGTGCTTGAAGTTTCATCTTTTTTTCTGAACAAAATGAATCATCGGTGTGCAATAATTATATTATGTTATATAATAATATTAAAGAAACAAATTGAAGCTTCAAACAAATTAGTGAAATGTCCTGAAGAATGTGAATGTTATATTGAAACTGGAATGCTTCACACAGATTGTGCAAATAAAAAACTCAAAGAATTACCAAAACAGTTGGATAAGAATGTAAATATGTTTCACTCATATTCTCAAATTATTGTGTGAATTAACATCATACTATTTTTTTTTAATTTCAGATTGAAGTATTGGATTTATCAAATAATATGTTTGAATTATTCCCAAAAGAATTTCCAAAATATACTTATTTGAAAAGCATAAATATGAGTGGAAATAAATTAACGGGACTGGAATCATACTCCCTTGCTAATTTAACAAAATTAGAAAGTCTTGATCTTTCTCATAACAGTTTCAGTGAATGGGAATATATCAATCCTAATTATTTACTTTTGCCCGCTACGAATCTAAAAAAATTATTTCTATCGTACAATTTATTCACAAATTTTTCAAACATGAACCACAACGAATATTTAGCAAGTGATAGCTTAGAACTATTAGATTTAAGTGGTTGTGAAATTATGATTATATCGAGAATTTCACCTCTTAGTAGATTGACAAAAATCAAAACATTAATTTTGAATTATAATCCGATAAAATGGATAATGCCGTTAACTTCTCCAACACTTGAGCATTTGCATATTAGTCATTGTGCTTTAAGATATGTGAACTTAGAAATGTTAAATTATTTACCAGTTTTGACTCATTTACACATGTCTCATAATTTTAGACTACTGTTTAAAAGAAGTGTTTCTCTCAGTTCAACATCCCTCAAGTATTTAGATATATCATTTTGTAATATAAATGAAATCAATATCGAAGGACTTTTAAATGTCGATATTGTTATACTTAGAGGTAATATGTTAAGAACCTTACCATCAGGAATATTCTATAATAATACTAAACTTGAATATTTAGATCTTTCTTCAAATGCGATTGCAGAAATCAATGAACATGCGTTTCACGGATTAATATCCTTGAAGCAATTAAACTTATCGGTTAATGTAATACCTTCATTGAGAGGTGATATATTTTTACAAAATCCCAATTTGACAGAAGTAATTTTATCTAGAAATCAAATATCAAGTCTCAGTGAATTACAATCGAATTCAATAATATATTTGTATATTAGTGTTTGTGAAATACAATATATTGAATCCAATACACTAAGCAAGTTGCCATCACTCTTAGAATTAGACTTATCTAGGAATTTTTTAAGCTACATTCCAAGTTTGAAATCAAACTCTTTGCAAATTCTAGACCTAAGTTTTAATCGCATAAGCTCAATTGATAATATAACATTCAAATTTTTACCTAAATTGACAACGTTACACTTATTTGAAAATCGATTCACTACAGTTTGGAAAGTTTCTTATTTTGATGGCAATCCAAAGTTAACAGAAATTTCATTACATGACAATATGTGGCGATGTGATTGTTATGATGAAGAAATGAAAGTCTTCTATCATTTTTTGACAAATGATCCACCAAAAACAAATGACTTCAATTTATTGAAATGTCATAGCCCATCAAATGTATCTGGTGATTCTTGGATGAATGCTTGTTTCTATGCTTGGTATCCTACTATCATTACTCAAAATAGCAAACCTTTAAATTTTCTTGTAGCATTGCTGTGTGCATTTTTTTTGACCTTCATTGTAATGTTCATGGTAAGACGTACTATGCGTCATAAACATGTAGCTGAATTAGAAGAACGTCAAAGAAGAACGATAGAAGCAAGAGAACGTTTAAGAGAAATACAAATGAGGAGAGAGCAAGAAGAAGAAAGAAACGCTCCTGATCCTAGAGAATTAATATCACCTCCAAGTTACAGTGAAGCTCTATTGATGCCAAAATTGGATGGTTCTTTTCATTCACTATCTAATCTAGATGTTGGACAAAAAAGGCAAAGAAAAAGAATGAAACGAAGAACTAGATCTAGTAGTGACTTATTGGAAGACAAAGAAACATTAGAAGAGAGAAGAAAAATTAGACAGCAAAAAAGTACACCAGAAAACAGACGTAGACAAAGGTCTCAATCTACAAATGAAGTGAATGATCAGGATATAGAGGAAATTGCACTAGAAGATAACCACAGGCATGATCCATCTACTCGTATGCATGAAAGTGATTTGTAATCAATATGTTTAGTTTCATATTAAAACGTTCATTAATCAAAATTAGAATGAATATTTTACTAAAAAATTTCAGTTGAATATTGACTAAAATATATAATAATCAATTAAATGAGATATAATTTTGTATTCGCACTGTTCGTGCAAATTTATTTTTCAACAATGTTAATGTAAATGTAGTTTTGAATTTTTACATAATTAATTTAATTTTGTATTTTGTTCATGTTTATATTTATGGTTTGGTAAAAATTGAAAATCAAAAGAAGTTTGTAGAAAAATTTATTCATGTTTTCACATAACAGTACATATTACATAAATATAAACTCAAAGAATATTTATAATTTTAGTATTCTTAAAACATAATTTATAAAAATATGTGATTTAAGTTTATATTATATATTATTATAGTTGAATACTTATTGAAATTTATTTACATTAATAAAATGGTACTGATAAAATAAATTTTCAATGAACTCTTAAAATATTTTATTCATAATCCTTATTTTATCTATAAACTATCGAATTTACGTAATTATTTATATTTATAGGTTTATAGATACACTTAAAACTAAATAAATAAAAGACAAAACTTATAAACTATGTAAAAAATTCATCCATATTTTTTAAATAGTATGTATTTATTTATAAATTGATCGAATTTCATATTGAAAAAAGGAATACACAATAGAACCTGAACTATCCAGACCTTCGTTATTTAGTTTTAAAAGTATCTGATTAAAAAAACACATATTTTGACTCAATGTTACTAATCCAAACATATAGGCCTTGCAATTTACCATCAAATTTCGATTACCGGTAAACGGTAAATAATTTGTCCCGTTACCGGTTTACCGGTAAATAAAAAAATAAACGTATGTAGATTAAATGATTAAAGTATAACGTATGTGGCTACCTTTACTACAAAACAGTATCCTTGATTAAAACCTAAATATTTTCAATACGCTATAGATAAATAATGTCATATATTTATATGAAAGAGCGCTTTTATGAGTGTGAGGGGCCACTATGCTTTTGTGAACCTGGGGGGTGGTAGTAATCATTTATTCTAGTTTCAGCATCAAAAATCACATCATATAATATATGTATATGGATTTCCATACATATATTTTATATAATATGACTTTCGGTGCTGAAACTAGAATAAATAATTATTACCTCCAGGTTCACAAAACCATAGTGGCGCCCCTCATACTCATAAAAGCACCCTTTCAAATTTTTTTTCTGCAATAATATGTCTGTATCTACCCTTAATTTTTATAATTTAATCCTTAATATACCCTTAATTAGTATACCGGTAATTTTTTCAGTTTACCGGTAATTACCAATGGTACATTTTCGGCTATTTACCGGTAAACCGGTTAACCGGTAATGCAAGCCCTACAAAAAAATTTAATTTAATTTTTCAAAATAATTAAAAGCTCACCCTTTTTTGTTTTCAAATATTTTGATACATATTAAATTTATGAAATGATGTCAGTGAATGATTAAATTATGATAAAGGTTTTCAAATGATAGAAATTAAACAGGACTACTAAGTGAGTACAATGATTTTCTCCTCCAAGAATAATATTAAATGGGCATGGAAGAGGTTCCAAGTCGTAACATAGTTTCGATAAATCTTATACTTGATTATAGTCACAAAATAACATGATTAAATAAAGGTTTTTTATCATTTCAAATTCATTGGGATCATATCCATTTCCAATTAGTCTGGATAATTAAAGTTCAATATACTATAGTCAACAAAGTGATTTTATTCACACCATGAAACATTTTACATAAGCATTGGTACATATACCAATAATTATTCTAAATAAACTTTTAAACTTGACTGTCAGGTATGTTGACTATCAAATACAGTGTGACTTCACACACTTAAATATTAACATATTGACCAGAAAACTTCAGACTTCATACACATATACTTATGAAATGTTTCTTTAACAGTATAATGTTACACTTGAATTCATTAGTTCATTTGGAAATCGGAAAAATGCTTATTAAATTAACAAAAACATATAAATATATTTATATTTAACATTATGATGAATTCTATTCAATCAAAAATAAAAACAACTCATTTTTTTTAATTAAATCTAAATTTGATATATCACATATTAATTTTCACATACAGGAACTATCTTTAAAAATTGTCAAAAAGTATTTAACTTCACCTAGCTTAAATGGAAATTTTTAAATTGACTAATACATTCTTTCGCTAAGTACCCAAGGTGCAAATATTTGAAATGTATTTCATAAAAATAAATTCACCTAATTGGAGTATTTATGAGAAATTTAGAAAGACTACAAATTTTGGTCTATTTCAATTATTAGTATATCAAAGTAGAATTTATATCTAAGGCACTTATATTTCCATGGACAAATATATACTTTGGCAGACATTACACATAAAAAACAGCAAATTTTAATTTGTATTAGCAAAATTATTTTTTATGTACAAATATACACTCATCCCCTTGCTTACACTCAAAACATTTTATCAAGTTAGAAGTTTCAAAGAATTCAACGAATGACATCATCAATATGTAGTAACTCATCAAAAGATTTTGTGGAATAAATTATAGGATTTTGAATACACAAATGAATAGTAGATGAAGATAAATCTCTACCAGTTTATTGGCATTTATATAAAATATTACAGTTGACTGCTAGAATATTCAAAAATTAGTTATATCACAACTTTTTTTGTGAAATTCACACGAGAAACTAATATTGATTTTTGTTATTATTAATAGCAATTAATCAATTTTCTGTGATCAAGAATCCCTTAATGATTCTTTAAGATATCATTACATCCAGTGGCGGCTCGTCTTTAAGGGCAAGTGGACCGTGCCTCTACACACATTTCTCGTGCGTGGGGGCACATATTATAATAAATAGCTTTTAAAAAGAATAGAAATATTATAATATGTGCCCGATTCATCAAATGTTAACAATGTATATTTATAGAACCAACCTTGTGGCGAGCAAAACCAGTATGTAAGGGCAGGCACCAAACAGGAAAGGCAACGAGACGTCGGTGGGGCAGACGCTTATGCGTCTGGGTCCTGTCTCTCGCCGGCTTTAGTTTACCTGCGTCTCTGGCGCTCACAAGTTGTACTGTGTTAACAGTCAGGCTAGGTAGACGACAAAGATATGTATTCTCGTATACAGAAAGTTACTTTTTGTTGCCTTTAGTAGGCTTCTTTTAGTAGGTTTCTTTTGTGCAGAAGTACATCTGCTCGATCACATATATTTTCAATATGATTCGAAAAATACACGATACCATCAAGTTTTTCGACATTTCATCTATATTTTACAAAGTATGCTTTAATTTTCAAATAATTTATAAATGTACTAAACACATTTTTTCATTTTTTCAGAGAAAAAATTAGAGGGGGGAGAGCTTTGTACCTTGTACCCGCCTGTTTTTGTAGTCACGAGCCGCTACGGATTACATCTGATATGATACTACTTATCCAGACATTACATTTACATTTTTGTGTTTCTTTTTATATTAATATTTTTTAAACTCAGTTATTAGATACATTTTTCTTTGTAAACCAAGGGACTGCTGTATATGTTTTTTTCTTCAAGAAACATTTTAAATACAAAATATTCTCATTATTTCAACAAGGATCCATTTGTTCAAATTTTTCACAACAAATGCGAGGCTCATAAAAATATTAAGATCAGGTTGAATTGTTTAATGGTAAATTTTGATCTCCAGCTGGAGTTATAATAATATCTCCAGCATTTGACCGACTCCTGTTAATTAGTACTGGTGTTTTTGGCTTAGGTGTTTCAGATAGTTTTATTTTCACCCTTCCCATATCATGATTATATACAGGATTATATTCAGTGGGAAAATCAAAATTGTTTTCGGGGTATAAATTAGGAGACGAATTTAGACCATCTGGTTCAGATTTTGTTGGAGTTATACTAATAACAGGTTGTACTTCAGGAGATATGGTATTTGATTTTCTGTTGCCATTTTGTAAAGATTCGATTTTTTCAGGTTTTAAATTATTCTCATCCACAGGTTTTGGCTTTTCTTTCTCAGCACTTTGTAAACCTTTACCATTCTCTGGCTTCTTGAAAGTTTCATGTGTTGGTACTAGTTCATAATTCCCATTCATTTTTCTCTCTTTTTCGTCATCAAGTATTTGTTGAGTAATAGGTTTACCTAAAAGAGATTTATTCATATCTACTAGCTCTTTTCCTTTTTCTACATCGCGTTTCTGCTGGCGTATTTGCAATCTATTTCTATTTTTCCTAATTCTTCCTTTGATAACACTGAGTCCGATCAAACCTACTAATAAAACAATTATTATTCCTATACAGATATACGTGCCTAATGTAGTTTTAACATGCTCTTTGGTTGCTTCAGGGTCTACTAAAACAATTTCATCTGATTTTTTTACAAAACTTCTTTCTTCTTCTAGGTAAACTTTTTTAATAGTAAATTCTCCATCCGAACTTTCAGAGGAAATAATTTCTTTACTAGTAGTACTTTCAATTTTGTTTTCATTGTTCCAATCTGGCATTCCCTGATAAATACTGGGCATTTTAACTATTTCTGTGGTTGTATCATTATGATCATAACTAAAAAGATAAGGTTCAATCGGTCCTGTAATAAACAATTCAGTAGTTGTTGTAATATTTTCTTCAACATCTCCACTTCCTTCGAGCTCATATTCATTATTCAAAATACCAGATCCATGATCTCCTGAACCCATATCTTCTGTAATGTTTGATACTTGATATGGTGACAATTGATCATCAAAATAACCAGAACTTTCAAATAAGGTTTCGGACTCAATTCCAGAAGTAGTTGTAGTTTCAATATTTACTGGATAATATTCTTTATCTTCGTTATCTTTGATATTTCTACTTGCTTCCCAAGTTTCACCAATGAGCTTAATATCCTCATTAACTTCCATAGATTTTTTCTCAGTTGAAATCGGCCCGAAAATCTCTGTATCACTAGCTTCATCTCCAAACATCATATCTTCTGAAGGTTCTAACACAAATTCATTTTTTTTCATATCTTTAGAACATACATGTGATTTGATAACTGATATTTTTTTTCCTTTTCTATTTGGTGGAGACGCACATTTAATATCATCAGTTACTATATGATTATTTAATAATTTATGAAATATTTTTATATTTTCACAAGAACAATGAATTGGATTACCTTTCAGCTCTAAGTGCTCGAGATCTCTTAATATATATAAGTCTGATGGCACATTTTCAAGAAAATTATTTTTTAAATTTAAAGAACTTACGCTGTTAGGAACCGATGATGCACTAAATGTCTTTAAAAAATTATTTTCTAAGTTTAAATGGACTAATTTTTTAGAACTTTGCAAAAGATTTTCAAAAACCTGTATGCTATTAAAAGAGAGATCTAACGAAACTACTTCTGTGAACTTATCAAGATCATTATTTATCTTAGAAATGTTACTATGAGAAAGGTCCATAATATTTATATTATGATGCTTGTTATTTTGTGAAAATTTCTTAAGATCAGAAGTGCTAAAGCAGGATGCTTTATGAAGACCTTCAGTTGTGGTGAAGCAACGGCATCCTGATGGACATGTGAGTACTGTAACTTCTGAAGATTCTCCACCGACTATGCCACATAGAAGAATGGCGAACAGCCATAAACATGTCCGTGACCACATTATGGATGAATTCTTTTTTTTCTGAAAACAATGAAAGAGTAATTAACTATCGTGAAATAAAACAAAATTATAAATACTTTCAATGTAATCAAAATATTATATACGAATCAATGATTTTCTATATAAAACGCAATCGATTTTCATAACCAACAACTCGTATGCTTACAATAGTGTAAATTGTTGACTTGGTCATATAACAATATACGTGGATGGTCAACGTTCAGTATCTGAACGTCACAGGTCAGAGATTAGTCTCACAACATTTACGCATATTTATTAAAATAACTACAATTATTTGTTTCCAATTCAGTTGTATACGTTCACGTGACAATACTCAATTCAATTTTTTCAACCTTTTTATTAGCTTGTTATGAACATAAGGTACTATTTAAAAACGCATTGAACCACCTCGATTGAATCCAAACCGTTTTTATCAATATATACGTATTTTCAACGCGTTTTTTCACCTTTTTTTCTATTTATAACTAAATAAGTACCAGATATCGCTCAACTTCATATATCAGAAAATGATTAAACAAAACACTTTTAGATACGACCGCTTTAGATAAATGGTTCGATAAGCACCCACATTACATCAAAATGTTTTACTTTAAACAAGCTTTACTAAAATGTATTAATTCATCGACCACAATCAAACAAATAAATAAAAAAAATATCATTCATACTCGAAATGCAATCTGATCGATATACGAACACGAATCCGTGGACATGCGAAGGAAACGGCGCCATTTGAGGTATAAATAAGTTTGACCTTTCCTTCAATCTGCTACCTGGTTTCACCAATCATGATCTCGGTATCCTGCATCCAGGCGAAACACTTCATCACTACCACGTTCAAGGGTAATTTTAAAACGATAGGAATTGAGCTCCTGCTGCTTTTGTTATTGAGCAAAACGGAACTGGTTCGCCGGCGACGTCTTTGTATCCTCCATATTTAGCAACATAACATTACATATGAAGATTCGATCTTAAGTTCATGTTCGTTTAAAATTTTATTTATCAGTCATAATTAGAGTTTTTAGATGAAATTTTAACAAAAAATGTAATTAATTACTGATAAGGAGAGTCATTACTTGGGAATCTCCAATTTTAATGAAATTTTATATGGTTCTCATTTTTTTGGTTTGTATTTTAGTTCAAATCGCCAATATCAAAAAATGCCGGTAATTTCACACGAGCGATAACTAATACACGCTCAAACATCTGGCATCGATCGACACATCCCGGAATCGTTCGACGTGTCCCTTTACACATTTTTTTCTTTTCTTGCAGTGTTTCCAGCGCTTTCCAACTTTATATTAAATTACAAGTGTTTCTAAATCTTTATTATTCATACGCGACTGCCAAACTCCTGAAAAAAAAAAAAAAAAAATCCTATTTGAACCGCGAATTTTTCTGCCGCGAGTAAATTCCAAAAGTGTCGGTGCGTACTTCCCGCGTAAATCTAAATTCATACTTACAATTAAACCCATAGATCGAATCACGATAAATACTTGTGAAATGCTCGTCGCGGCATATCTACGTGGCGTTCGCAATAGCGTAAAATCGAATAAAATTGTATATACTTTCGTATACTTCAATATTTCTATCTTTGGAAGAAACTTTTACAATCACTATTATATGCATCCTCGAGACGCTTTCCGAGATAATTTCACTCACTTATTGTTAGTTGTAATTTGAATATTCATTAACTTTAATAAAGGAAAAAATACGTATGTATGAATGCGTGTATGTTTGTATGCATGTATGTGTGTATGCATGTGTACGTGTGTGTATGTGTATGTATATACATGTATATGTATACATGTATGTGTGTATATGTATGTGTGTGTGTGGGTATGTGTATGCATGCGGACTCCGAATAGCATGCATAACACTTATTGTTAGAGGAAGGATTGCCTGAGTAAAGTACCAAATAACTAACCGCATGACCAGACAGTAACGCTAAAACAAAAACAAAAATCTTTGGTAACGGCGAGGACCAATGAGGTGTGCTGTACTGAGGTCTGGACCATGTAGGGCCATCGGGCTAGCCTCAGATGCCAGCTGGAGACCACGCGATCAAAAGCGGGCAGAGAGGACGCAATCTGCTCAGTCTCTGTCTCGTCTGCCTCACTGGCTATCATTGCGATATGTTCACTGAGCAGCGACCGGATTCAGACACATAGATACGCGTTCCGATGGTCCGAGAGCCTTCTCTGCTGGCATGGGGAGGAGTTGGCTCTTATGTTCCCTGCCCCTTATCGAAGCGTGGTGGGCACACGTGATAAGGTACCGCCCAAACTGCCAACGCAAGTTGACAAGACTTCATCCTGCATTGGATGTATATGTTGATAATGATGATGATGATGATGATTTTAGTTCACTCGTGGTCAATATTTAAACAATAATACAGACCATTCAGGGTCCATATTTTATTAAGCAGTCAGTATACATCGGTCAGTACACACGAAATTACGGATCAGTATTTCAAATCTAATAAATAGTTAGTATTTATATTAAAAAGTATGTTTTATTACGATGAATGATATTTTTTAATTATATTATCAATATTTTTGACAGCGCATATAGGCGGCAACTTTTGCATTACAGTTTTTACACTTCAAATTCAACCTCTTTGACTTCAAATTAAACCTTTTAAGCTTTAAATTCAACCATGAATAAAAAGCTTGAAAAAGTGTTATCAAGACCGTTGTCATATACCGACCACCTAAATAATACTAACACGAAAAGTATTTAAATATTGACCAAACATTTTGTTCCAATTTCACACGGTGATGATTAATTTTTATGGTTTTAATATGCATAAATATCATAAGCATTCAACAAATTTTAAGAAAATCGCATTCAAATTCATAATTAAAGTTCTATATCAGAACATTTCCCAGCAAAGCTGCCAGTCGAATGGCTGAGCGGACAGAACTCTCACTTAAACGCATCAAAATCATACTCTTTAGTATTTCTTAAAAAAAAATACTCACTATTTAAAAACTCCGTATCCAAACATCTACCCACACACGAAACACAACAAATTTTATCCGCCCCTATCTCCACAACCGACTCCACCCGCAGCCTCGATCGATTCCAATCGAAGCCATCGCCAACGATGGCCTAATTCAAGGTCGCAACGAGTGAAATGTGGGACGCCAAAATGGCAATAATGCCCACCATCCGGCCGCGACCGAACGGCCAATTGCACCAATTGTTACGGTACATGTGTTGACACGAAGCGGCGCACGACGACGATGGTACGTGCTGCCGGCACCGAAATCGCTCCCTGATATCCCGGATTATTGTGTGGAAGACGGGCTTCGGGAGAGAGGGATCGAGCGAAAAAAATTATCTGTGTCATGTGGCAAGGTCGGCACGGTGCAACAGAAATAAACCGGCGCGCTGGTCGGCAGGCTGACTAGGGGCCAAAGTTATGCGTTTACGCGTGGACAATGATTTATTTCGCGTGATTGTTGGAAAAGTGTTATGTGTGGGATGACGCGGAATGGATGTGTTGATGGTTTCGAGAATCGGGCGTGGATTGCTAGGTGCCGGGATGGCTGCGAGAGTTTTATTCGAATTGATAAAATAGCGGTCGTGTCTTTATATAATAATTAGGGCTTGCAATTACCGGTAAACAGTTAATCATTTTTCCTACTAAAGGTTTACCGGTTACGTATCGGTAAATAAAAAAATAGACTATGTAGATTAGATGATTAAAGTATAAGGCTACCTTTACTAAAAACAGTATCTTTTCAGTGCTGAAACTAAAATAAATGATTAGTCCTTTCAATTTTTTTTCGCAATAATCTTTCGTTATAATATGCTTATATCTGTTATTAATTCACGATATAATCGTTTTCGGAAATTACCGGTAAATTTCCAAATTACCAGTGATACGTTTTTGGCTATTTACCAGTGAACCGGTAAACCGGTTAACCGGTAATGCAAGCCCTAATAATAATAGCCGATTTATGTCTGTGGTAATGTTCGTGGCTAACTAAATAGTATAATAGTTTATTTGTCGATCGACTCCTAAATTTTATGATGTTTATTTAATAAGTTTTATTAATCAATTATTAAATAGAAGAGTTTTTTTAATTGACGCATCACACATATAGAAGAACCTCGATTATCCGGACTAAACGGGGATCGAGATGGTCTGGAGAGCGAAAAATTCGGATAATCGAGACTAGAAAAAAAAATTATAAAAAAAATTAAATTATTTTACGAAAAATTTAGTATGCATAATTATGCACACAATCTTTAAGTATTTTTAAAAGTATTTACAGTCTATTTATATTTTCAATTTTTTTGTTATTTGATACTGACAAAATTTGTGAACATAAAATTAAATCGCTATGGTAGTATTGGTAGTGTATTCATCGGTTCTCAAGCTAATAATTTTTATCGCCATCTGTGAGAAGTTTTTTAACTCCAAATTTTAAACGTAGAAATTGTTTTACATTGATCGTTTCGAAAATGTAACATATTTATTATACATACTTTGAATTCCGGTGTCAAATCGACCACTGATCTTAAAACTATCATGAGTAGGTATCTGCTTTTTTTAAATTTCTAAACAATATTTTTAATTAATTCCATCGATACTTTATAATGTAAAATTACACAATTTCCGTAATTAGCAGATTCGTCTCGAATATATTGAAGAACAGACAAAAAGCTAATCAAATATGTATATGCAGACAATAATCAATAGATAAATTGTAATGAATAAAATTAATGTATAATATTAAGTTAAGTATCAGTGCGGCAATACTTTTATAGATTATTCGACCTTAATTGCGTGATAAAATGTATTATTAATGCGTGGTAAGCTAATGTGACTCGCGAGTTGTTGCAGTGATACATAATCGGCTATTTTGAAACCGAGTAAACTTTCTATGATCCAGAGCTTTCAGATGATATTTATAGAGTTGTTGAAAAAATAGAATTCTTAAATCTGAAAAAAAAATCGAAATGTGCCGATGAACGATTTCTCTCAAAAAATTCAGATACATATTTTTAAATGTGAAGGAAAAAGTTCGCAACGGATAATGAATTGAACTTTTTCAGTAATTAATCTTCACCTTCTAGTGTAAAATTAAATGATTAAATTAATAGAAAAAAAACCGTGTTTAAAAATAGCATGTTATTAGTCATGCATCATCATCAAGGTTGATACTTACATGTACATTGCACTACAGTTAAATCAAATTAGTCGCAATGAAAACTAATATCTTCATGACACCCATTAACCTATTGCAAAGAAAAGTATACGTTTCTAATATTCAGAAAATATGCAATTTACCGTTCAATTGTGTTCATTCAACAAGCATACGATACCAACGATTTGGTAAAATTATCAGCTTATCTTTCAGTATTGTAGACTTACACTTTATTTGATGAGTGATAAGAGAGTACCGGAGTTAAATAAAGTCTACAGAGTTAATCCAAACGACAAAAATCTGAAATGAATTTTTTTTTCTTACTGTGTATAATATAAAATCATTCACGAAATTGGAGTCCATTCATGCCGTTGGCAAAATATAAGAAAGCATTTCATCATCATCATCGTGTTCTGGAGAACAGCCAGATATTATTTCGTAGACGCCTAATATGAATTCGATACGAAAGTGAAATTAGAACATTTTTCCGGTAGTTAAAATTGAAATATTTATAACGATAGATATACATATGGTGAAAAAAACCTTCGGATCAAAATTAATTTCGGATATCTCGTGTTAATATTTTTTGTATTTATTTAAAAACTTGCATATAAAATTTACCAAAATTTCTAAAAAAAATATGTTCTTCATCTTATTGTTAGGTAAAAAAAATTATCACTGCAGCTGCCTGTCTGTCTATACCAGGCTTTCCAAAATTTCAGTAAGCGGGGGCCACTTACAAATTTCAAATCTCGAAATATCAATAATTGTAAATTCAAAATGTAATAAGTATTAAAATATTGATAAAGTTATTTATTTCCATTATAAAACTATTTCGATGAGTTCATTTTGGAATAAATGCTGTTTGTTATGTATGTTTTTGTGTGAAAAGTGGGGGCCACTTTGGCACCATAGTGGCCTTTGGACAAGCCTGGTCTATACTCAGGCTTGTCCAACATTTCGGTATGCGAGGGCCACTTTGGCCAAAACACGGTCATTCACGAACGTCGTCGATTTGCTTTTTTTTTAATTTAATGATAAAATACATATATTTTGATTATAGAATGTACTTGAAAAATTCGATTCTTTAATAATTCAAAAAAATAATACTAATTTTCCTCGAATTACAGCAAAATTCGTAAATTGTTATGTATGAAAAGTGGGGGCCAGTCGCGCGAGCACTGGGGGCCAGTTTGGCACCGAAGTGGCCCTTTAGAAAAGCCCGCTCTATATCATCCGTGGGCAAACTGCGGCCCGCGGGCCGCATGCGAACAATTATTATATTACTAACAAAATACTTCTTAAAAAATAAATTTTAATGTATATAATTGATATAAATTGATATATAATCAAATTTGATTACTTATAACTCTTTTAGAATTCGTGGTTTTACTCAAATTAAGAATTTGAAACTTCGCGCGATCAAATTTAACCCTTCATCGAAAAAGTTTGCCCAGGCCTGCTCTATATGTACTAGATATCGAAACTTCACTTTGAAGTTCAATCAATAAAATGGTTTTAAAAACGTGTGATAAGAACTGTTAAATCTTTTTTTTTTTTTTTGCAGATTTATATTTAATAGCCGAAAAATGCTATTCAGTTTCTAACCAGAATAAAAATAATTCTTGAAATTATTGTACGCATTAAATATTCCGGTGGTAAATATCGCATTCGTAAACGTGAATCGTTTTGCTAAATGTGATGATAGCATTTGAAGTGACAGGGACCCGTGAATTAATATAAACGACCTCAATGTTATTGTTTTTGTAATACGGCGAGAATGACCTCTGCATTATTTTTAAATCGAAAATTTCCCTTTTATATTCGTATTTTAAAATAAAATTCATTGCTTAATTCAGTGCAAAATCAAAATTAATTTTAAACATGAACATATTTTTTTGATTCAATAGAAATCGAAGAGTAAAAATATGAACATAATATTATACTTATAATAATATAGATATTTTAAGATTCTTGCGCATGTTAATAATAAAAGAATTATGATTTTAAGAAAAAATATTAATAGATATACATTATTTAGATTCGAAATAATTCGATAAATCGTTTGCTCTTATGATTACTATTTCCCAATGAAATTTCGTAGTTACTAATTTTCAACTATTTAAAAAAAACAATGCCACACTTCATCAATATCAATTAATCTATTATGTTATATAAATGGACGATAAATATAATTATAAAAATTAAAAATAGACCATATCCCCGAATTGACTACGCATTATCATACTCATACGCAGTGGATCAAATTTTTGATTTCATGACCGAAACTACGTTTCAGGAACAGATCCATCGATCTAATCGACCCTTAGAGAATCTTGATTGAACATATGTTCAAGCCATTAAGAACTGAAGTATTGCGTTAAATTAAACATCATCATGAGAATCGTGTGAACCAAATTAGCGAAATGTACTAAAGGAAATCTGGAGGCGGTTTCTGATCTGTATGTGTAACTCTGGTTCAATGGCAATGACCCTATTTAGTAAATTTATTAATTGGACATTGAACTTTTGTTGTAATTATTATCATATAAATTATAAATTTAAAAGACGAAAAATTTAAAATTCTTTAAAGGGAAGAAGTCTTGAAAACTTGAATACTGAAATCATTCCTCGATAGATAGGATTCCAGGATTGTTTTTAGATAACGATTCAAGATTATATTCATTTACTATACTAACCGCACCAAAAGTCTAGTAATTATAATACATACTGTAGTACGAGACAAAATAATTGACATTCTCTTTCGATATATAATATAAAATACGTCAATTATCAAATAAACGTTTGTGCAATAGTTTCAACTTGATCAAAACTTTTTTTTTATTATTAACTGTCACGAAATCCGAAAAGATGGCCATCCCACTTACTGAACTTGATAATCGACTCGTTGCTCGGGTCGCGGTGCAATTACATCCTGGATAATAAAGCGGGGTAAACGTCCATATAATGTGCTCGATAATATCGCAAACTGTCATATTATTGTATTATAAGCCGAGGTATTCGCTAAGTTGTAGGGAATTGTTTTATGTATAAATGAACGCTAGCTAAATTGTTACTTTTCGATAATAATTATATAATCCGATATTAATTAACGATATCTTCAGAATTATAGATAGATAAATTGAAACGTGTTTTTTTTTATTGACACATTTGTGTTATTGAGCGATTGATAAAAATTAAATACTTGAAAACTTTATAATTTTATAATTTAATTCGATAGTGTTATATAATAAAATCGAAGAATATTTCGGTGGTAATATTTGCGACACGTTCATTATTTTATAATATTATATTTACATATCTTGAATTAATTCTGATACTAATTGCATTCAACACATTTAATTGTAAAACAATATAATATCCAAAGAAAACATACAATGTGACGCAGCAAATATTATCCACATATTTTTCACATTCAAAAAAATTAATACAGTTATAAGGCCACGTCTGCGTTAGAACCGTACATTAGAAAATCAAATAAGATTTCGCACCTCTGTCTCGAATATGCAAGGCAAATGTGTCAATTCGCCACCGACGGAAGTGCAAATCTTTCAATTTCCACCGACATTCATCCTCATAACTTCGAATGTAAACTGTGACATCAAAAGTCACGTTTCAGCACTGACCGCATCATTTCCACGTCGAAGGCTGAAAATAGTGTATAGAAAACGACACTAATGCGAAAAAACCGCACATATGCACTTTTGATTATGTGGTCGTTAATTAGCCAAACCACAAAGATTAGTTTATAATTATTTGAGGATCCGTTGTTGTGATACAATAAAGTATGTCGATGGGATAATATTTAATTTCAGCGATTATGTCAATTGCTGCACGACAAATCCGATTATGCAAAAAGTGGCATTAGATTCAATTTGTTAGCGCGAATTGAAATGGCACACTTTACATAATACCAAGACGTGACGAAAAAACAAAACGGCTAAGTAAGTGAAACTTGACATGAACCAAAAGTGGTTATTTTAGCGATGTATTGTTTATTTAATTATTGCGTTGCACAACTACACTGTGTTACAGTTTTGCTGTGAGATTGAAACTGTGCTGATGTGATTTAAGCTCTCTAAAAAATTTTCTCATAGAAACTCGTAGTGTTAGAAATTATTGCAACATTGAAAACTGCATTTAAATCAATTATTTTACTGCGAACAGGTGACTCGATTCGCGACCTCTTTATGTTTGATATTAAAGTTCAAAATTCAATTGAATTAAGAATATATTGAATATCAAGAATTTACAAATAAATATATTAATATTATGTTTTCTTTATCATTATTATCAAAGTATACTTATATGACGTACATTATACGATATAAACATTTTGATAACATTGTAAACTGACCTTTTTTCTCATGTGTATAATAAAATAAAAGTGATTCTTAAAAAGCTGAAGAGTAAGTAAGTAAACACATCTATTTACTGACTGTGCCACATAACGCTTAACTTTTATGATTAGTAGAAATCCGTAATTAAAATAATAAACAAAAAGTATGTATCATGTTTAAAGGGTAATCAAATATTAAACGATAATACTAAATAATTACACTTTGTGACCATTGAGTTTAACGACACGTTAAAATTAACACAAATTAAAAAAAAACTGTTATAATGATAATAAAAATTAAACTATAAAATGGAAAGTTTACATAAATATGCACACGACTGAAAAAATCAGAATGCATATGTCGTAGGATTGTTATTTTTTTTTTCTATTGGAATCCTTGAATCAGTTCCAATGTTTTTTTCAAATATACTTTCTCGCGGGTCTTTCAAGAGTATAACCGATTATATAAAACACGTTTTATTTTCATGCAATTCAAAATGAGTGACTCGGGAGTATTTACGGGAAAATTTTAATTATAATAATACACGTTTTCTGGCCCAGATCTAAATATATTTCGGATCTGCGCTCATTATGTTAGATTATCTAGCTAAAACTCTGAACAATGCTATAGTAAGAGCATCGAATAAAAGAAAACATCCGAGTGATTTATCGACTACGAAAACACGAGTAGTTTCGGAGTAGACATAATACTTTCAACATCGCGATATCGTATAAAAATACATGTGAACATTATTTTTAAATCAAACCATTACAGTAATATCCGGATCACCTATTGATCCATAGATCAGATCAAATATTATAATTAATTACTGTAATTGTAAAGTTGCCAAAAGCAACAGCGATTGGCACGCGGACTCGTCTACGAACTTGACATTAATAAGAAAGCGTTCTAATTCTGCACTCATTGTCAGTTCAAAAGATGTAATTTTTTTTGTAATGTGACGACCATAAATATTTACCTAACAGTGCATGTGTGCACTCCTATGCAATATTATGCAAGTCGAAGGAAATCAATGCCTGCGATTACCAGACCGTGACATTAAATGATATTTGATGCCACAACGCGCTTCGGTAATTCCGAAGCCGGATTTTTTTACCATTCACAATTATTTTAACTCGTTAATGACCAACATTAGGCGGAGCTTTCGTCGCAATTTCGTACAAGAAAAAAATCGACATTGATAACGATCGTCGTACTCGAATGCGTAAGTAACGACAGATGTTTTCCATACAGACACATTCATTCATTTGTTAGGAAATAAAATACACCTGGTCTTTATCATGCAGATCTGATACTTTTTAAGACTTCTAGACATCTAAAAGTCACGTAGAAACGTATGAAAGTTTAAAATGAATAGCGAAATTGTGCGAATATCAATGCTAATCTGGCGCATTGAGAAAATGTCGCACAGATTGAAATCATTCATAAATAATAATGAAAGCGAAAAACAATCGATTCGATTTATAATTGGAGCAGAAATATCAACGGTATTAAATAGGAAACTATTGTTTGTTTGGGGTCACGTTTGATTTTATAAAATAAACTCATATGTAATGGGTGCGCCCATTGTACTTGTCGATGCATAACGAATCCGTTAACAAGGACACATTGTAAAATATGCTGAATTTATTATGACAATATGGAAACGTCGAATGTTTCAAATAAAAAAGTCATTTTCTCGGATCGTGTGACGTTCATTTATTCTTTTGTTCCATCGAACAAAAGGCAATAAGATACAATTAAGCGAGAACGAGTGTCGTTTTCAAAAGACAATAATTCAAATCACAAAGTGCATTCTTGGGATGAGCGGATGAAATTAGTTTTTACCGCGAAAAAAACATTGTTCAGTTGATTGATTATTTTTCGAAAACGTATTTGGTTTTTTTTTAAGTGTATAACTTTATCGATTTTCTCGTTAAGATGAAAGAGTCATGGTCGACCAGTTTTCGATTCTAGGTATGGAAATATTTTTTCCTCATGTCACTGTAGGTTAAAAAAAATTAAAACTATATGCATAATTTGCGTAAATAATGTGATAATTTGTAAATTAATGAATGTTTGTCAAAAAATATATTTTCTCGTTTTATCGGCAAAAATTGTTACAATTTATAATTGACGAAACTAATTATATTTATCTTACTGATACATTGCAATAGCTTCATATGAATAAGAAATAATTTTTTGTACAAGCACATTCATCGGCGATACATTGAATTTGCAATTATGGAAATGTTAATAATTGTAATAAAACGCGCCAGAAAAATGTTATTTTGAAACGACGAAATTAATTTCAAAATACAAATTTTTTAAAACGATTTATTCATCATTTGGTAAACAAACGCCTTGTATACATATATATTTAACGCGAAATAATATACATATATTTTTAACTTTAATCCCATACTTTTTGAATCAAATAAATTTTGATCTTACTTTTAAAAAAAATGCATCACGTATCGACAAAAATCATCACTACGCAACGATAATAAAATCGCAAAATTGTTTAATTTATAGTGCGATAATATTCCAAAGTATAAATTTATATTGAAATATTCAAACTTTTTTGGTATATTATAAAAATTCTTTGACATTAACAGTTTTTTTTTTTTTTTACTTTTTTCGGTTGAGACTTCATTTAAATAAAGCCTCATAGCCTTAGTAATTTATACAATTAGAATTCTAATCATTTGAAATTCACTAAAATACTATTATTTGAAGCTATTATACTTCTCTATCGCCGATACGATTTTGATATGGATAAATTATACATTCAAGCGTAACACAATCGAACGACACGTTGAACTCTATCATGACCTAAGACGATTACACCGCAGACGTCCTTCGAATTCGAAAAAAAACCCAAAAGGAAAACTGATTGAATACATAACTAAAAAAAACAATTATGTATGTCCGAACTCACCAAGATGTCACAAATATTGGCCGAAGTCAACACGGACGAGTCGGGCTGAAGAAGGATGAGCAACGAGCACCATGTGTATGAGTAAAATCTCTGAAAAAATAAATTACATAAGGTAATGTCATACTAAAATAAATGGAAAAAGATATACGTAAGTGTATACATACACTTTTAAGGTTTTAAGAGCAGCCGCTTTAAAAGCCGCTCGTTCCGTACTAACAAGTGTATGAAGAAAATTGTTGTTGTTTATTGTTATCGTATGTCGACAAAACCGCCTTACGATGTCGATAGTGGATTTATGGACATTCTAGAAAGCTTTACAGTGTGTAATGAACACTGGATTACATATAAACTTTATAACGTACATAAAGACTAACGGATTCTCGTCGATTCATCAAGTTTTTCGATTCTTCACGGTTCGATTGAGTAGTTAATCAAAATTCACAAGAAGATTGCAGATCGAGGTGCACAAAGAAAAGAACTGGTCGATAATTCTCATAAACTTAAAATAAAAAGTTCATTTCGGTGATAAATCGTTTGCCATATATGCAAACTTGAATAAATCCAATGCCATCTGGTTTATAAATAAGATTTGGGAAAGGACAAAAGTTTCGCGAATATTAACAACGCAAATAAAGTTCATCCTACGTAAAAAAAAAACACATACGATCCTCAAACGTGCAATACAATTCCGTTTCGATCGAAACATCATTTTTTTTCTCCATACATTTTAAACCAGTCGAATCATCTACAACCATCACATGATCGAACAATCGAGCACGCGAAAATGATTTACGGCGATCGATTTATGCGATTTATAAATATGTAATGACGGTTTTAGAAACTAGAGAAATGCAACAAGGATTTGCGAAACCGCCCACTCGACACCCACTGCCCAGAACTGGAATCGAAGATCGAGTTATTTTAGAACGCAAGTGCAACGTCCCTCCTCCTCAGCCTGATTCAATGCCTTTTATTGTCAGCTAAAAAGGGACATTGTATTTTGAAAATTGATGATTTTCGTATTTATTTATTTTTATATAATATGTGAAATCGCAACTATGCACACAAAGAATAAATAATGCAATATTTTCCAGCGCTGCTTAAACAACGTTCGTGTACGTAACAATAGCTTTTTGTTTATATCATCGCTTTTCGAATTGTTGCTAGCACGCCATTTCATGTTGGCCGACATTTTTTCTTGTGACTTGAAAAAACGCAACACCGATAATTATTTTTACTTTGATATATAATACGTCGATAATATGCGAATTATTTCAATTTTTTGTCGATGACGAAAATTTTTCGATCCGTTCATATTTTGAAAAAAAACCCACTTGTGAAGTCCTCAGAGTTGTCATTTTTTATGTATTTTTTCAGTTCACACTTCGGCCAAAATAAACCACAGGGTCAAAGTAACTGATACCTATGCGTACAATCGCCCGGGGCGTTTATTTTGTAAGGGCGATATATTTCACACATAATAATTTATCATTTCTTGAATGTATCACATTACATGAACGCGAAAAAAAAATTAAATAAATTCAAGGTTCTGAAAATTTATATATAGAATTACAAAAATTACAATATCAAGACGACCAGATAATACAAACTGTGATACTATTTCCTAGCCAAAACAAATAATTCATATTTTCAGTAAATGACTTATTGTTAGATAAGATATAAAGTATTTTTAAATTTTCTGGTGAAAAACATTGAATTGTGAGTGAAAGCAGTTTTATTCACAATATTGTATCACCGAAATAGATCATGCGTGTAATAGATTATTTTATCGTAAATGACTTTAAATAGTAAATAAAACAATTACGTATTTGGGTAATTTAATTGATAAACAATGAGTCCAAAGAAGAAATCAATATAAATTTTGAACATTTACGTTACTATACGCTAATATGACCGTTTTGGAAAATATAAAACGGTACACTTGTGTCAATATTGTATGCTACGCATACCTATTTGATAATACTCTCAATCAGTATATTTTTGACTCGTATTTAAATTTTATTATAATTATGGACCTAAAACATATTTAAAAACATAAAATACTATTATATATTAATCTTTTTATCCACATGCCACAACAGGTCAAGGACTATATTGAATTGTGTCAACTTGGCAACGAAAATTCATATTATTTATATTTAAATTATGATTATTTTGAATTACACATTTCAATCACATCAAAAATATGAACAATTGTTATAAAAACTGAAATGCGAAGGATTATGAAATTTCCGGACACGTCACAAGAAATAACCTACGTCAATATGGCAACCTTTATGTATAAATTTAAATAAATTAAAAAAAAAAACGAAATTTGAAAATAATTCTAAAAAATACGTGTTAATATAAATAGTTGATTTTTATCGGTTACACTGATTTGCACCTATCAATGGAGTTTAGTTATATCTATGCGGTCAGTATATGGACATGATTATGTGCTGAGTAACTTCGAAACTATTCAAATCAAGTGTCAATTTATCAAAAAAATAATTTCAACATTAAAAATCTTAAAACTTTCGATTAAATCAAAAATATTTTACCACTAAACAGAAGAAAATTTTCAAAGACGATACGATATCCAATTTTCTCCACAACGAAACCGTTAACAAATCATCCAACTGCACAATAGTAACAAGATATTATAATGACCATACCACGTACACATTCGATATAATAAACGAAGGGAAAGGGCTCTTTTATGTCTAGCAGTGTCAAGCAGCAAAGCCTGCTTTTTTACCGTAATCTGCATTGTGCAGTCATAGTGATCAAGAAGTATGCAGATGCAATTTGCACGTTTCGAACTTGCGCAATGAACCAGCTTGGTTGATTGCTACACAATTATTTGTTGAATTAAATAATTTCAAGGTGTTTAAAAATGTAATGCTGCTGATCGATGGACTCGTTGGAATTAATATATTATTAAAAAATTGCTTTTCAACAGTTTTAAATTAATACAAGGTAATTTTTCAATGTATTATAATTCGAAGTATAACATTATATAATATAAGTGATACATACTTTGTGTGTTATCAAATTTCTTTGTTTTTATATAAGTTCGAAAGGAAATGAGGCGCAGGATATTTTTTTAATGATTATATAAAGTAGGTTACTAAACCTACATCTTTGTATTAAAAAAAATCACAATTAATCTATTTTTAACAAAAAAGTTATAATACGATATTCATTGCGAAAAAACTCTTTTGTGTCTAAAATAACATACAAAAACAATTAATTAACTTTATATACGTGCAAAATGTCGCGATTTCTTAATCTTTGTGTATGAAGAAATTATATGTATTCATAAGGAAAATTATAATTTTCAATTATGATTTATATTTGCATATAATTTCACGACAAAAATTAAAATTGATAATCAATTGACCGATCTTCGAAAAATACGTCCATTATTCATTTCATGAATCATTTTAACTGTTTGAAAAAAAATACTGCTTCGTGTACGTACACGAACAAGAAAATAACAAACCGATGCAGTTTAACTTAACGGTATTGCATAATATCTCGGTTAACTGTACACAATCGAACTTTCGGATCGCAATCTCTCGACAACGGAATAAAATATTATCTGCATAATGATTGCAATGTCGAAAATTAATTTTGCATTTACTCTATTTATTTTGGCAACTTGGTTTCTTTGACTTATCGAATTAATTTGTTTATTAAAGCGTTTTTTTATTATATTTTCGCAATTTGGTGGCGCCATTTTACAGATAAGACTGCTAAAGATAACAATTATCTATACGTATTTTTGAAAGAAGTTTAATGATAATTTACATTTTTTTAATTATACAATTAGTTTTTGAGATCTTATATAATATATAATTTTTACAATACATACTACGATGAATATGAAATGAAAAATTTCTATTAAGTATGACTCAAGTATACAATCATGTGCTCATAGGACATTATCATGTTTCGCTCAAAATGGAAGCACTGGAATGCAAAAATGATACGTACAAACATACTATGGTAATTTTAAACATAATATTCAAACAGAACGATGATGAAAACGTATCGTGTGACGTGTTAGCGATTTTGACGTTTGTGAATTTTTCTGCATTTATTTCGGTAAGCTGTCGTCACAAAAGCGTCTAGGAAATGTCTTATTCTAACTTCTATTTTTTTTTTGTGTTATTTAGGCAACTAGATTTTGTAAAGTCAGTAAAAGCATACACCTACGAAATCCGTCATCGCTTTTTGTTTATTCGTTCTAAAATTTCTGAATCACGGATCAACTGACTAGTGGTGTTACCAAAAGATGTTAAACAGACATTTTGATTTCATACAATTTCAAAATTTTAGTGCTCACAATTTTATGATTATGCTATGTTTGTACATAATATGATCGAGGTCTAGTGTTTTGAAATATGAATGGAATTTGCATTGTAAAAAAAATATGAATAAATACTTAACAATACGAGTATATTTAGAAAATATGCACGCTATCATGGACATAATTATTTTTGAGTAATTTCACTTTTTTGTAGATTTCGTTTTTTCAAAAGTCGTGTGAAAAAAATTTACCGAAAGCGATATGAAAATTTACATTATCTCTTAATTACTCTTTTTTTCAATTTCAAACTAATATTATTAATAATTGAAAAGATCAAATCCGAAAATCAGTTAGTAACTCAATATTTACGTAAGCTATTATTTTGACGTCATTGATATAAAAATATATTAGATGAACCAAATAAGATTATTGATAAAAATCAAACAAATCACTGCAATCTTTAAAAGTTGTAAAAACTTTATCGAAAAATAATCGAACAGTTTCATATTATAATATGTATATAGTATATACTAATATGAATCTGTTCGATTATTTTTCGATGAAGTTTTTACAACTTAAAGATATTACCACCTGAAAGATTGTTTATAATATATACAATCTTTCAGGTGGTATTTTTTTATACAGTTTTCACACATTAAATTCAACATTGCTATAGGAAAGTATTATTAATACCGTTGTTATAGAAATTAATTAAATTCATTTCTATGAATTTTTGTTGATTTGTTGAATTTGAAGTGAAAAAACTGTACAATATGTATATGTATTACAAAAAAAAATTACTTGTACGAAACCACTTGATTCAGTCAAATCATTCGGATCAACATTGATCAAAAATTTTCTCCACCTACGACTCAACTACAGTCAAATTTTCCCCGAAAACCACAAACTTCACATTCACAAAACCTAAAAAAAAATATACTCAATAAAAAAAACTACAGTCTCTCGCAAAGATGCCCCACGATGCGCACCTCATTCAGCCCTACAAATTGCCATTCGCGAAGAAAGTCAAACAGTGCCCGTGACCCAGATGGCTAGGTTCAAATGATGCGCGGCTTGTTGCGACCATGGCAAAGTGGGGACTTATGGTAATTGGCCCGGCATTATGTTATATAACGTAATGCGGACACGCCATGGCGTCGCATGCTCGTTGTCGGGATGCATTCGTGTGCTGCCGGCAGTGGTGGCGTGCCATGGTGTGGCCGTATACATGGTGGAGGAGAAGTATGCGTTTGATCTTGACGTTTAATGTTGGGTTTTGAGGCTGTGCTGAATTTTAGTTGAGGTTGAGGGTGCGTTGATAAATTGATGTGTTATCATCATTGGCAGGACCGTAGAGAGAAATTTCGGGCCTTTGGGAAAATAATTAAAAATATTTCGGGGCATTGCCCCCTACAAATTTTTATTTATTGCATAATTTTGAATTTTCAAAACAAAAGTTCATAACGCTTTTCAAAATTATCCGAACCCCAAAAATTTTTTCCCTAAAAAAAGGTCGACGCTTTTCAAAATTATTTAAGCACAAAATTTTTTTTGCTTCGCATAAAAATCAACACATTTTAAAAATAATTCAAAACATAGGATAAAAGTTCGGGGCCCAAAAATTATCAAAATCGGTCCCGGGCCCTCAAAATAGCCCGCGCCCTGGGAATTTACCCCTCTCACACCCCCTTTCTCTCTCTCAACGGCCCTGAATTCATAGGATACAGTGTCCACTTCAGGAAGTGGTTTTTTTTTTGAAAATTTTCGGAAGTTTTTAACAGTTTCCTCTGATTTGTGAAGTTGAACGATATGTGGTGCAGTTAATAGCCGGATACAAGTCTTCATAATAGATGATTTTTGAAATACACAGAAATTTAAGAAAAATTTTGTCAAAAAAATTGTAGCTTGCAGTGGATATCATATATAGGCTGCATTTGATAATTTTTGAACTTTTTTTTGTGAACAATATTTGTGTTTTATAATGCTCGGGTATTTTTCTTTACTACATGTACCGTGATTAAGATTACGGTCGAGTGATATATCTCAACATAAGTTTCATAATTTAAATATAATTTAATTATATTTATTTATATAATATAATTTAATCTTTCATTATTTTTGAAATTCATGGGGGACCCAGCCCCCATGACCCCCCCTACCCCTCATAGCTACAGTCATGCGTACCGATATGAGCAAGATAACACCATGATAAAAATAAAGTAACTCTGTATATTGATTAGAGATGTAAAAACTAAAAATATTTAGAAGATAGTATTTACAGGTTATGTCTTTTTTGTCATTTTACTTGAATTTCAAAATATAATTTAGTATATTTACTGTGAATTATCATAGATAATGCTAAGCAATTAAAGAAGATTGAAGATTTAATGGTTTTTATAGTGTTAGAAAATATCTAGTGCCAATTTTAAATAATTATATAATTGACATAACAATACGTATATAATACATAATATAATAATTTTTTTTTTCGTGTCCGGTATTTTTCGCCCGGTGTTTTGCCCGATACACCATATTTTCTTTAGTGTATGCTTTTTACTAGCATTTACATGTTTACGGAAAGTGTTTTGTATAGTTCTTTTTTTATATTACATAATAGTAAATTTTGATTATAACGTAAGCGTCATTTTTTGAGTACGAGGTCATCAATCAACCAATCAACCAATCAATGAATAGATATCTACGCCACGTGTTTAATTACTTAAATAAAAAATATATATAATTTCTTAGAATATGAAAAAATAACGTTTTCCTTCAAAAACACCTAAAAACAAATATTAAGACGAATTAATTAAAAGAAATGTACATACGCACTATAAAACAAAATTACTTTATTAAAAATAACTGATAATCAAATTATAAACACGACCATTGCTGACATTTCTGACATACTGTATAAAAAACACGGGGCAATGTGACCGGTGCGCGCCAATCTTTATTATATGCCTAGCAGATTGGATCAATTTCGGTTCGAGCGTGAGATGAATTGACGATGTGGACGCATCGATTCGTTTGAATTTAGAAAAAAGTGTATCTTTCGGTCGTCTTGGAACGGATAATGTGTATAATAAGTTCTAAAATTTCCCAAGTGTTCCGGTTTGTGGCTTAATTCCCCTTGGGATATTTGTGGTTTTGTTATGAGGGACTGGTGCGTTTTCAGAGGGTGATTCTAGTAATTAGAATATGATGGTTTTAATTCAAAAGTGATCGACTTTCGAGACCCAATTTGGACGAATGACATTTTGAGTTTAATCAATCGAAATCGCTTAGTAATTTAATCGTATTATTACCGTGCAATTTCGCGAATTGAAACGAAAAGTGTTTCGAATTGGCCGTGCAATTTTTGTCCAATTCAAATCAGAAACAGTACTTCAGACTACCAGCAGTTTCGAGTAGACACATTTAGGAGGAAACTCGTACTTGTCGCACGGCATTCGAGCGAGTCGAAAGTGAATGTATAATCAAGGATGAGAATACGGTTTTTCGAAAGAAAAATGACTCATTAATGTGCAACACGTTTCGAAATTTGTGAAATAAGCAAATACGAGTAAAATGGTGCAACGGATAGCGGATCAGATCAACTTTTACGTCTCTTGGTGACCTAAATATAATGGCATACTATTATATGACAAATGATCGAACGTGACAAAGTGTGATGGTCAGATATTAGCCTGAATTATTTTACCTCACTGTCAGACGAGAACTGAACTATTGAACCTTAGAATAATTAATTCGATCAACTGTACAAATATAATTATTTATTACAGAAGCCATAATAAATAAAACCAAAAGAAATTACTTTTACAAACAATAGAATTGTACGCACATAATCGTTATCACAAAAATATTCACGCGTTCCACTTATAGAAAATATTTGCATAAATGCACAAATTCAACATAAGTAAATGTGTGACTTAAGGCAAATATAAGATAAGAACCTCACTTTTGTATGATTACTACATTATTTTGAAATTAAATGAAATTTTCAAACTAATCGAAAAATAATTATATGAGAATAACCGATGTCAAAATACTTTAGATGCGACTTTAATTAAAGTAACCTTCTTTGTTTACGTTCAACCCTACCATATAAGAAAAAAAAACGATAAAGGCATCGAGTAGTTTTGTGGGAATTCCAAATGCGGTAGAATTGCATAAAACTCAATGATTCATCATTGCTCTGAATTTTTAAACCTGATTCTGCGACGAACAAAACAATGACACGATTCTTCGAAACGCGTTTATCTTGTTGGTTTTTTTTTTATTATACATATCTTCAATCGTATGTATGACCTGAACTATCGAAATTAACATTTTCAGTTTAAAAATATGCAATCAAATGCATTTCTATAAGCGGTGTTTTCAATGATTCTATTGTTCAAATCTGAATAAAAATTACAGTAAATACAATTGTCGGCACATTTCAAAGTTCATATCGTACATAAAAAGCGGATATCCTTTCAATGAGAATTGCCCGTTCAGGACGCGCTCTGATATTTCACAGAATATACAATCGTAGACAAATGCGAACCATATTGGAAAAACATGGACAAAATCGCACGATCAACTAAATATTATGCCACGAATGAAAATAAAAGACACGTTCGCCGAATCGGCAAATTTCGAAGTGTAATAACAATTTTCATCATCGGCTGTCGACATCTTTGCTGTTTCGTCATTTTCGTAATTTCTCCATATTTTTTTCAATGTCGCACTTGAAAATGCGACTAGACTTGGGAATGATGAAATGGGTTTTTAAGTTATTGAATTTTTAGGTAAAACAATAATCTTTTTTTTCCTTTGGAAAAACTCAAAGCCGAAAAATAACCACACGACTCGACGAAGGTCAGTCGTAATAGTATTTTGGTTGCAGTCTATGAAAAAAATTTATTCGCGTCATTGAATACGTCGTTTGATGGTCGTAAGGTTTTTGACTGTATTTAAATTTGAAAAAAAATCACGAAAAAACTACACAGTAATTACGTTTGCATTAACGGCGAATGATAGAAGACTTCCAGGTATAAAATTATATTCCGATAAAAAGTTTTACGATATCTGACAATGAAAGAGCTCGAATCAGTTCTTAGCGCATATTGTGCATCCCCTTAAATAAGTGCAAAAAAAATCGCAAACTGAGAACGTCTTTTACAAAACAAAATATCTGATTGTGAGTTCAGTGGCGTGCACGTTTCTATTAGAATTATTTAATTGTGCAATGATCCGCACGAAAAAATTGTCATTAGATTTTTTGCTGGCATACTATTTATGTACAATAACAATAATTGTTCTTTACAATAAAATATTATATTAACATAATGTGTTACAAAATTCTATCGTGCAACTTTGTATAATATGGCAATATAATGTTAAATTAACAACATGAAAATGAAGAAATCCACCACCTGTTATCTCCATACAACCTTCAACAAGTAAGTAATGCAAAACTAACAACTAATTGCTATCAAAACATGAAAAATATACTATAATTCTTTTTTAATCTATGTATGTCAAAACTGATCGATTTGGGAAACATACATTTCAAATATTTATTAAACGAAGGTTTCTCCGAAATGCTTCCCTATTCCACAAATTTTCAAGTGACTCTTTATTTACAAATCATCATATCACGCCTTATTTATATTAACCATTCTGAGTATCCACGAACCACAAGGAAAAACCGATTTATACGAACAAATCCAACAGTCACGTGGTTTCAAATATCACCCGACATTCGACCACTCGAATATTCAGTCACACAACCGTCAACCGCTAATTAAAAAATCACAATAAACAAAAAAAAACTCACCCTAAATTAAACACTCGAACACCGCGAACATAATAAATCCCTGAATGTGTCGTTTCTATCTCACCACCTCGCGATTATTATTTTCATACAAAAAAAACACGTACGAAATAAATCCGTCACTGGTAGGCACTGAGACGAAAGGTTCGTTCGTTCCTTCTGAATCACCCCTATTTTTTGCCTGGGTCGTATACCTGGACAATCCTCGAGATGTCCGGTCTTTTATTGCCGGCCGTGGGTAGACTCGTGTTCAAAGAAGTTTCGCCAGACGACCGAACGTAACGGCGGCTCGCGCAAAACTGGCCGGCCCTCTACATGCGAACGGCAAACGCTGGTGCTTTGATGTGTGTGTATGTGGTATGTGGTAGGGATCGAAAAAGTCCGTGTTTCTGAAGGTTTCGACGGGAAGGTCGGATCTGGGAAGGGTGTGTGAGGATCGCGTGATGTGTAGTGTAGTTCCATGGTGAATGTGCAACAGTGGCGTGCGGTGACTTTTTGGTAAAGGTGCTGTCAAAAATGGTGTTGCACTGTGCAATATATATTTTTTTTAATGTTGTATACAATTATAGTGGAATTTTTTTGTTTTGATGATTTTTTTGTATTTATTCTAACAATAAGTGGAAATTGTTTTCATGAAAGTGAATATGATCTAACTAAACAAAAGTTATCAATCGTAAATATGGTCGTGTTTACGCTCACGCTCTTGATTATTCTTACGATGGAGCTTAGCTCTGACTGAAAATAAGATACATATATGTAATATTAAACAAATGAGGATTTGTTAAGTTAAATTTTGAATCTATCTATACTATTAAGTATAGTATAGTATAGTATAGTATAGTATACTATACTGTAAGCATGAAAGTTTATCTGTCTGTCTGAATCCAATTTCAAAAAAATTATTTTTGTCCTTTATACAAAAAGTAACTAACAAATAGTATATATTATATTTAGAATCTGTTCGATGGTATGTGAAATTTGACTATCAGATGAAAAATCATAAGAGGTGAAATTATTGGTTTCAAACAAAAAAGGGGTGATTTTGAAAAAAAATCTTTGTTCGATAACTATGAAAATCCTTAATGATATTATATTTATTAGAAAAAAACAACAACAAAAAAAAATGGAGAACATGTCCTTTTTTCGAATATCATTCGGTATCTCAAGGTTTAAAATCTATGATATGAAGTTTAACTTTTAGCTCACGAAAATCTTACACACATTTTTTATTTGAGATACCGTGATGTACTCGTACGTCTATGTAAAATTGTCGTTTTTTTTTTCGTTAAATTTGAATGCTGATCTATTGTGGTTTTATTTATAAGATTCGATTTTCAATTTTAAATCAATGTCTGAGAAACCATTCTTCAAGAGCTAGAATAATAATCGAAATGCATATATGAATTTCGATTTTGGTTTCTGCACAGGATTTTCATGTTATTTTTTGTTCTTCTGCAAATTCGATTTAATTATTAATTATTTGATAAAAATCCGGTTTTCTGGTGGTCTAAATGTAATAGATTTATGTTGATAAGATTATGACTAAATAGCTTCAATTAAATAAAAAAATAATATTGAAAATATTCAGAATAACTAATTGTAAATGATGAAAATTGTTTTGAAAAAAAGGCTGTCGATTCCACAAAATATACGTATTTGTTCTTAATTCGGATTTTGGTAATAACATTTAATTACTTAACTCCACGTGAATGGAAAAAAAATGTGCGAACGTTTTATCATATTTTATTGGTTTATTAAGTTTATTGAACTTTTTTATCACTGTCGATGGAGATGATGAATTATTAGAGTGTGAAGTCACTATTGCAAATATTATAATAAACATAGTTCTGTGATAAGAAATTGACATGTGACAGACTTTCACAGAAAAGACATAATGGGTCTTTTCAATTAACCGTTTTCCTCAAAACAGTACAATAAACTTATTATACATATGTGTATGAGTTAGAATTAACACTCAGAACATCATAAAAATGGTTCCAACGAATGAATTATTCATATATATGTATGTTATAACCAGTTACAATTCTTCTCATCTATGTATATCACTAAATTTGAAATACTAAAAAACAATCTATTCGAACTTTTAAGTAACGGTAATCACTTTATTATAACGTAAGAATTGAATGACATCAGATTCTTATTTTTCTCAATATAAATATAGTTTTCCTCGACTTTAGTTGATCTCATAGAATTAGAATATAGACGGATCAGGTAATTCCACATACATACAATTATGACGCGAAGGCTTTACGTATGAATGACATCATTTTTGACATTTCGTAATACATCCGCCGTTTTTGTTACGTCACATATTTGCTTATCGCATATTCCTAAAATTTTTACCCCCTCTCAAAAATATACCCAAAATTAATTTTGCCCTATGACTAATGCAATGGAATTTATGAAACAACCAAGAAAATTGACATATTAGTTCACCGGCCGCTATCTTTGAACTCACGTTAAAAATTTTCTATTATTCTCTATCACCTGAACATTTTATCGACCACACACTATACGTAATGGTTCCTGGAAAGAGTCTGTTTTAATGCGAAGGAAAGAATGCGGTTATCTTTGTTGGAACATACTCTTTCCTGATCGGTGGGACCAGTTCGCTGAGATATATGCTTCAGTTTGCTGCCGTACACATTTTTATTTTATACAAAGGTCTGTGTATGGATTTTCACGGGATCGCTTCGACACGAAAATTTTCTAATTTGTGGAAATAGGATCCTGTTTGCATCATTCTCAGTCGAAACGAAATAAAACGTTTGCGCGACGTAGTGACGCAAACGACTCATAATCCTTTTATGTTTGCCGAAATTATCGACATTGTAAAACAATGTTGAGGAATGCGAAAAAAACATTGGAAAACGATTTTATACAGAATGTACAAATCATGGTTAAATACAAAATGTCGTATTCAATGTCTCGATAATGTAGCAGTGTCGAATGCATCGATTTATAATTATGATTGATTTTTTTAAGTGATGTTCGGTATGATCAGTTTTCGATAAGCAAAGTTTGTAGTATACAGTTTCTTGGAAAATATAGTATTATATTTACGATAAAGAAACCACACAATAATTCCATCGTATGGAATAGGTCTTGTCCTGCATTGGATATATTTAACATATACGCAGTATAGGACACTAACAATAAGAAAGCAAAATTATTGCAAAAGGTAAAAAAAATAAAATAATATTTTCCAGCTTTCTTCAGAATGCACTGTAAAACAGACATTGAAACCGTCAGTTTATCATTGTTATAACGAAGCATGTGCACAACACACATGCTGTTTCTATTCCTATGTTTCTTCATTTATCGTACCTACTGTGGAAACGATTTTTTTTTATTGAACATTGTTTCATCACAATAGAATATATTAAATAGCAGCCGAAGCAAAAATTTAAACCACTTAAAATCCTAAACACTTTTACGTTTTCGCATTACGAAACCGTTCAGAATTTATGACAAGTCGATCGGACGTGATCTGTCATTTACAATTAGTGCGAAAAAAATTAATTGCACTTTTTTGACAAATGTTAATTGTTTTAAATTACAACATCGCCATAATGAGTATGCAGGTTACAGGTAAAATTGTGCAATTCGTAGAAATGGAACGATTAAAATCGTTAACAAATCCAATGATTTTGTTGTCGAATTTTTTTTTTTGTATTTCTACAAGTCCTCGGTATTCGTGTCACGACACAAATTAAGTACATCCTTTATCTAATTATTATCCTGCAGCACTCACAATCAGTCAAATTTGCAACAAACTCCTCTCAATCCATAATTCATTTCATAACACAGGAAATTCGAAACAAACCAAAATTGTTTACAAAACAGGAAACAACAACATCGCAGATTGTACCATTAGTATTAGACCGATGCTCACACTAATCATGGAATATGGAATATCTATAGTCATAACCCTACAATTCTCAAACGAGGAAGCCATCCAGTGTCGTTGAACCGTGGCTCGCGTCGTTTTTGCGGCACTCGTAGTGTATTTATAATTTAACTTGTCCAGCGAAAACTGGTTCCGAAGACACCCATTCATATTCAAGTGCACGGTCGCATTTCTTGCGATTGCACGCTTTCGCATAATCTGATAACGATGCGAATTATAAACCGTGCACTAAGGAAGTTACCGGTTCCTAAAGGACCGTTAAAAAATAATCGAATTTTTATTGATTTTTCTATTTGGGATTATGCAATTTGAACATTATCGTCATCATCATATAGCTGCAGAATGAGTCTTTTTATTTTGAAAATTGGAACATTTTTATCACGTGCGATCATTTCGAGGTAATAAGGAAAAGGCAATTCTCAAAGAATTGAATTTTGAAACCATTATTTACCGAATGATCTCAAGATAACGGTATACAATCACGTCCGTGTATTGGCCGAGAAATACGTCGCTTACCATCAGTATTCAGTTACAATGAAAACGTTCGACAAGGCTAAATCGATGACAATCAAAGTATGTTCAATAAAATACATTATAAACATTAATTTTTTATTTATTTAAATAAAATAGTAAATTCAATTTGATAAAAAAAATTAAAACAGAATGTTAAAAAACATGACATTGTGACCTTTGCCTACAGTAATCATAGATTATAATGCATTTACTGTTTCCGTTTGTCGGCTACGTTCTAATAAAACATTCTTATCATGCGATAATGCCCTCTCCCAAATACAAACAAACTGTAAATCCATCTAGAGTAAATTAAAAAAATCAAATGTTTAAATCGATATATACAATCAATTCTGTGATAGCGATGAATTGAAGGAGGAACACATTTAATACAACTTTTTATGTACCACAGGCGATATGGTTCACAAATCTCAATGGCTATGACTAATTTCCCACAAAATAATTACGCGCTTGTTAATACGATTGCATCGAAACGTACGTACTATATAAATAAAATGAGTTCGTTCAAAATACTTTTTTATAATTTTCGGTAGTAGATTTGCGGAACAGACAGAGTGTGGTCTATATTTGAGAGTGAATAAGCAATGACCTTAACGGTATATTTTCTTCTCTTTACGAGATATTATATTTTTTGAATTATTGATATGTGCTATACAGAAGACCTTGCAGTACCGAAAATGGTGAAGGCAAAACCGTGAAATTGGTAGCTAAACCTATTTCCTGTACTTATAGATGTACAGATATAGAATAGTGATTGAGATGACCATAAAAATAATCAATATAGAGCGATTTTAAACAAAAATTTGACACGATTAGTGATAGCTTCAGTATTCAGTTCATTGATTGTTACCTTATTATTATCATATACTTAATGCTTAAATTTCTGATGCTAACAGAAAGGTTTTATCTTATAAAATACGTGATGATATTTATAATCGAAAAATACTTCAAATAACAACATAGGGCGTCCAAAGAGCAATAAACTCCTGAAAAATTTAACACCACACTTATAAGGCCGAAGTAACTTTTTCCCTCCGACTCTCCTTACCCGCAATTTTCACATACCACATCCTCCGAATATTGATCCTGTTGCATTCGAAGCACCAAAAAGGGGAAATTCCCAAACACCCGATATGGACTCCGACACCGAAAAGCGGTCTGCGAAAACGGCCCGTTTATGGAATCTGGCGACAATGGCCGAACTGGTCGCGGTGAGGTGTCCCTCGTCGTTTAAAACGCATTGCCTTTCCATACAAGACGTATATATGGGAAGGCAGAGTGTGGTGCAGTTAATCCTCCGACAGACACCTGATCGGACGAAGATGCAATTGCAGTTGGATTCAATTTGCCGAATGAGGGCCGCTAATGATGTGATTGGTGTTGTTGTTCTAACTCGGCACAGAATCGCGATGCGCAAATTGATGATTGGGTTTATGATTTGCATCAATTTTCTGTGTGTTCTATTGATTGCTTTAGATGGGTTAGGGTATCGATGTTGAATTTTTATTGCACTACTAGGATGTTTAAAGAATTATAAGTAGTAAGCTTAAAATTCAGATAGAGGTTCGTATTTTTCAAGCTTTTTATTAGCTTGCTCTGACGCACAGGTTTTTATTCTAAATTGTAAAAATTTGGTGAATATGCGCTTTATCAATAGTTTTTTTTATATATACGTATGTATTTTATATTTTTTTCAATATGACGAGTTTTTTTAACATAAGATTTTCACTATTTTACGATTAAAAATATCACGATTTATCATCTAGTTTAAATTATGTCATTTGATATGAAACATGGTATAGTTTTATAAAATATTAATCACAATTATAATTTTAGATTTCTGACTTTTCTCATGTCTGATTCATTTGTATTTCGCTATTTCATTATTCATAATGATTTAATATAATTTAATCAACAATGAAATAAAGTACATACATACTTACAAAAAATTAAAAACACACACACAATAATTTCATTATTAACTTCAACACTACAGTTATGACTAACGAATTTCTGATGCAGACAACAAATCCCACACATTCGTATCCCGTTCAGACCGCAATGCACAATTGAAGTTTATCTCCATTGTGCTGAATCCTTCCATCATCGGAATCATGACCGAATGTGATTTGAATTTTACAGTTTCGGATTCACTTCAGCATGATACCGATATCCCACGTATGAAATGACTGCGGTTCGATCCATGACTGGTTTTATCTCGAATGGATTGTAGATTTATCGATTCTTCGACTTACAATTAGAAATTTGAAACTTTACGCCTAACTGCAATGCAAATTATTCAATATATTGGATTCATATCTTCGTAAAGGGAGATATATTTTGTGCCTTTGTGTCGTAGTTAGTGTTGAAAATTTAGGATGGCGTCTAATTGCCGATGTACAACTAGGTTCAATTAATTAATTCACGTGGAAATGAGTTATGGCCATACGTGTTGACGCGTGAGAAAGTTAAGCTGACTCGGTTTAAAATAACTTGCATTTTATAATGAAAATATTCGTTCAGTTTTTAGAGTGATACAAAATTTACTCGTTCGTGCGTGTCGTAAGGAAACAATCAAGAAATGGTCGAAAGATCAACGATCAATCTCGTTTCTTATTAAAAGAGACTTTATAGCTATTGAAAACGGCCAGTGTGCATAAAATTTTAATAGAAAACCATAAAAAGAACCTATCACATCTGGACTTTCGAGTTTTCCCATCATCGACATCTGACTAGGTAACTCTTTCAGACTGGTATATCGAGTTGGTACTAGATAACTAGATTTACAGACAATGCATCTTATCTATGTGAGTCGTCCAGTTTGAAAGTAGATACGGCAGTATCGATAAGAAAAATTGTATTAATACTACACCTAGTTGTTGAAAAGAAACCACGTTGAATTTCGCATGAATTTTAATTATCGGTCAAACGATCGCGTTGAAGTTGAAATTTACGAAAAAAGAAGAGCGCCTATGTCAAATTCCTCAAGAGATCAAAGATAATGATAATGGTTTGTATCGGTATATTTCTTTTGCTCGAAATAGTCCTTCATTTTACAAAAGAGACCACTTTTATCTCCGAAGAAGCATTCCCGTCTAATTTTAATCTAGCCAGTTTTCTAAACGCAATGTCCCTTAGGTTACAAAATAAGACGACAACAAGGAAAAAAATAGAAACAACCATAAAAATAGATAACATACAATTATGTACGATTGTATAAAATGCACGACATTTTACCTACGCTTAGGTTGATCCTTAAATTTATGAGGTTTCATATACATATTCAATTCACGTCATTGATAAAATATGTTTCCTGCTGTAAAAATACCTCCTGGTATTTCACATTATGCTTTTCTTTCAATAGTTTTAATTTAATTTTTTTTTCATCTTCGTCATACAAAATACAAAGTATTTTATACGTCTGCATGTTCATTTTTTTTTTACAGTTGCACCAATATTTATATTCATCTCACGAGAGTTTTTCTTCAAAGTTTCATTTTATATTGTTTTGATATACGCTCGATGCATTGATAAATATTGAATAGAAAACAATTTGAAAATATTTCCATAAATTAAATCACTAAAATGTATCTTGTTTTTGTCTTTAAAATTCTAGATAATGTGCACGGACTTGGGTTTTCCGTATATAATGTTCAACAATCACTTCTAGCAAATAACACGGTGCAAATTAAATTACATGCCAGTGTACTTGTTAAATTGAATATACACGGACGAGTACGCTCTTCTTGTGTTGCAACTATCAATCAATCTCTGGGCCAAGATAGTCGATAATTACAAATTGAAAACACCTAGAAGAGTATAATGTAACTACAAACAATATTAGATAGATACGACTTCGACCGAACGGATTTTTACAAGATTAATTCAGTCCATCAGTGCAATCTACGGCATTGAATGGTAGTATTATTTTATTATTTATTACTCACTAAGCACTGATAATCATTGATTCATATCTATATCGCTTGATTAGAAGAATATAAACTTTTGAACCGGATTCGTCATTATCTGTATAGTAGTCGGATATATGTATCAAAGATGCATCACATATTCTTTGGCGTATTATGTTTGTAAAGCAAATATTATTTTGTCACAATTTCAAAATAGATCCTCCTTCTCAAATGAAATTTATTTCTCTTCCAAATGCACTCTTTTTTTTGTGAATATGAGTTGTAGCGAAAATTAAAACGAGTTCATGAATGTCATACCTTGTTAGAGAACAGAGTACGATAAAAATTCATATGATCTTAAATTCAAAGAGCTTCTATAATTTTCAGACATAGATGGCAAGACATATTTATGAATCTCGTTATTTCTCATACACATTCGAAAGTTGCGAAACTGTTGTGCAAAATGACATTGAAATACTCGACTGAAACGAACTCAAAGATCGTTGAACATTCGATTATTTTTTACAAAGATGATTTGTTGCCCCGATGATACAGATTTGTACTTTAAATCGATCATTGACTCACTTCCTAATCGAATCATCATATTATTCACGCCTTATCTGTTTTCGATTAGTATCAAAGTGCAATGTTCTCATTAAGTGATTAATTCAAATCACATCTGTCTCTATTTTCAATCAATCTGACTTCATAGTGTTGAGACGTGTGGTTTAGAAATACTGGTCGGTTTCAGTGCAAAAATCTTCGTCCAATCTAACGAAGTCCCCAACTGTCAGCTTTCTCTTTATTTTTTGAAAGGTTGACTATGGTGCAACTGGTTCACGTACTATATAAACCGTTACAGACTTTCAACTCCTGCTTTTCAATAAATCTAACTGAAGTTGTATTGAATGCTGAAGAAATGTATCGCTTTCGACCTATAGTGTCATTTTATCTAAAAAAAGAACAATCAAATTTTCTAAAATAGTGTCTTTTTCAATAATATATAATACATTTAACTTTATTTATATGCTTTTGACCTGAAAACATCAATTTCGCAATTTGTATTATCTCTAACTGTAAGATGTTGTTCATAATAAATTTGAACACGACCGAAGTATTATACATACATACTATAAGTACTTATTTTTTTAAAAAGAAACAACGGATATTAAAAACGTATGCTAAATGAAATTAATGATAACATATCGCCTTATTAAATTTTATAGGTCATTTAATCACATAAGAAAAATCTGTGGTAAGTCGACGATTTAATATAAAAAACATATATTTAGATATACTTGCACATTTTAATTTGTGTGATTAAAAACGAAACCGATAAGTGCTCAAGGGAATTATTTTTTCTATTAATATTATGATTATTCAATTGATCACTTTTCGGTGAATTATGAAACTACAAATATTCTATGAAGTTTTCGGGAAAAATAGGACACTATCATTAGAGGTCAAGGCATATGCTAAAATGTTGAATTTTTTCATTGTGTCATCAGTATGTGGGCACCGAATTTTTGTGATTCATCTACAACAGGGAACAGGGGAACCTAAACTTTTTGATCCACAGGCCACATTGAAAATTTCTTAAAGGCCGGCGGGCCAAGAGTCGATTCTCAGTTTGTATCTTAAGGTTGCATTCACACGGTGCCAGTAAAACGACTACTAGGCAACGGCGGATTCAGGAAATTTGCAGTATAGGTGCAATTTCTAATTTTTAATACACTTTTTTTTCAAAAATAATGCTTATATTCAGTGCTTTTTTTGAAAAAAAAAGGTGCCGGTACGCATTTTTTATCAAGCTTTTTATAAATTCATATTTTAAATATTTCCTTTCGATAGCGCCGCAGAAGAATTTTTTTTTCACTAAAATTATCGATGTTAATAAAATTTATAAGAAATTAAAGAGATACACTAAAAATACTATTTTTTTTAAAATGAAAACGAGACGGTTGAATAGTATATTTTTTCAAAATTATAAACATTAGCGCCGCAGACAGATTTTTTTTCAAAAAAAATTATATCTGAAAAAATATAGAAATCTAATTGTAAATGTGCTTAAATATTTTATTTATTAAAAAACTTTTTTTTTTAATCCGAATTTTAATTATAATGTACATATGTACATGTATACAATTATGTAAATCTCTAGAGTGGTGGCAATTGACCGTTTGCCATCACCGTGGATCCGCCACTGCTACTAGGGCGGCCTAATATTATAGCTGAGCCAGCCCCACTGATTTAAACGTGAGAAAACGAAATGTAACACAATGAATGATCTTAATTTAGAACTGCAAGGATAAAACCAACTTCTTCCTGAAATGTAGTCTCACATAAAATTATTTAAAATGAAAATAATTTTATTTGAGTCTTATTGTCAGTTATAAAAACAATTGTTTCGCTCGTTTTGACTTATGTATGTAAAAATTTTAGCCAGCAAACAGTCGTCATTTCCTTTGAATTTGAGTTATTGCTTTGAGTGAGCTTAAAAGCAATTTTAAATGTCGGTTTTCTGATTTTGATGATATAGCAAGTGACATTACTTTTTTTTTAAATCCATTCAACTGCGAAATCGAAACTTTATCACCCGAAATTCAAATGGAAATAATTGTAATGATGTTTTTAAAGACAAATATAATAAATTGACACTATTGGATTTTTAAAAATGTCTCCCACTAACAGAATTTGAAAATTTACATAAATTTGCTCAAGGGCTGTTTTTTGTATTATATTTGGAAGTACATATATTATGCAAAAAACTTTTTCTAGAATGAAATATTGTATATTAAATCTGTGTAAATCACTCCTAATAATAGCTACTAGTAAAATTGAACAACAATTAATTTATATTATTAGCAGCAAGGAACAATTTCATAAATCGCATTAATATTTTTTTTCTATATTTAAATTGTGATTTTTTTTCTGTTTACATAAAAATTATTAAAGTTTTGATAATATTCATAAATGTTTTTTTTTCTTACAATCTGTATTTTTTTGTAAGCGTTAAATATTAAAAAAAGAGAAAAAGTAACCCGCTTTGTGGGCCAGATTTTTTTGCTTACCTACGGGCCATTTTTGACCCGCGGGCCGTAGTTTAGGCACTCCTGGTCTACAAGGAATGGGTTAAGGGAATAATTGTGGTCATGGCTCAAAAAATATAATTTTGAAATATCTATTCAACAAAATAAAAAAGAAATATCTGAAACTTCAGATAACAAAAAAAAACTAAATGTTCACTTCGAACGTTTATCTAATTCAAACTATAGATAAACTCAAAATCAAACAGGATGTTCAAAACGTTTCATAGAAACTATTATGGTTCTCGTTTTAATGATATTTTTCCGAAATCAGCCGAAGTTTTGAACAATGTTATTTTTTATTCATGTCGTGTATGGTTAGAAAATATTCATCAAATTGAATAATTAAATTATAATATGCAATTACCACCCAGTGTCATCCATTGACTATATTTGATAATTACAGCTAATTGTAAGAAATATTGTGAACATAAAGTTTCAAAGAGTGCTTTCATATAAATGTCAGTTGTGTTCAACAAACGATACGTGGGTACTCTGAAATTCATGATAGTACAAAATTTAGAAAAAAAAACCATACAATTATCATTCCTATTAAAAACAAAATTTAATTATTATAAATAAAATTTTATGAAATCCAAAAACATTTTGATGTAAAAAATAAAATAAAAACCATATAAGTATTATACACATTTTTACGAAAAATTAACCTAAATTATGAATTTTAAACATCGTATTTCAAAACGTTTACGATTGCTGAAAATAAACAAGAATTGCTGGCAATAAATTTGCTAACTGTATCCAGTTTCTAAAAGACATCATAGAAAGATCCATATGAGCGTGAATACCTTTTGTGTAAGAAATTAACTGCATGTTTCCAGAGAACATGTACGTGTGCTTTATCACGTGTTAAATAGGCTTAATAGGCACAGTTTCCGTTTTAAAACTTTGTAAGAGAAATTTTAATGTTCTTGTACATACCATGACACTTTTTTGGGAAAATTCAGAGAATTTCTTGAAAATTATACTAGTTAACGTAGATTTGATTTCTATACACTTTTTATGCTTTTGAATTCACTATAGAAGAAAAATTCACGATGTTGAACTTTATATTATAATATAATATATATCTCGATATATGTATAATATTTTGAAGATTCAATTTATTTAAATATATACATATGTTACATATATATTTAAGTGACATCTTTGAACAAAATTATACAACTAAATGTTGAACTGCTGTACGATTTATTATATGAATAATGTTTGTTTTTCAAGCTTTTTATTTATATTATCAACAGATCCCTACATCAATTTTTTGGAAGTGTTTGATTTTTTTTATAGACTGTTTTAAGGAAAAAACTCATTCCTCTAGAAAATTTCAAGGAAAATTAATTCTAAGAAATAGTTGAATGTTTTTTTATTTTTTCATGGAAAATTATAAAAATCCAAGAATTAACAAAACTCTACATAAATACGGTTTTGAGACTTGAATTGAATCATAATTTCTAATCTGCACTATGCAGTTTATCTTGAATGCACATGCACTTTCATGCAAATTAGCGATAAGACTTTTGTGTATCTTTCGATAAACTGCGCGTTCATATTCGTCTTTTATTTATCCTTTATATAATAGCATTTTAACTTATGTTTTCAAATAATATAAATAGTTACTTAACTTTTTAAGAAACAAACGACTCGTACAGCAGTTTAAAAATATTATAATTTCCATTTTATCAACAATCACTGCCAATAACAAAAAAATGCTTCATTATCGAACAAAGCCAAATCGATAATGAAGCATTTCGTTAGCAAAATTTGCCTATAAAACACGTGATTCCCGACATATTTAACACATAACAGTTCTAAAGCAGACTTTCACCAGCTAGTAACTTATATGCGTTTATAATCCGAGTCTCGAATAGAAAACAGGTATTTTTTAAGGTCACCAACGAGACATCGAAGAATCTCGCGCGAACTTCCCGAATCCGAAGCACCCATCCATCGAACAACTTATTTTTTCGACGTTTAACTTTTTTTCGAATTAAGCACACGCCGCTTGGATGCAACAGATGTTGTCGGTAGAGATGGCAGGTGAGCCTTTTGCGAAAATGAGAATTTTTCGAAGAAACCCGAACAGGATAAATCGACGCACCTGGCGCTTCGAGTGAGTGCATCGGGAAGGGTTCGTTTACAATTTTGTACGAAGGGTTTGAATTAAGTGAGGGAATTTCGTAATAGTTCATGGTCGTGTGATTTCATTCGTTAATTTTATGCAATGTGCGTAATTTGAATTTCAAGTTTCGCGCGTATGAGCATGAGCGTTCAAGGAGTAAGAAAATGAACGTCGATGTGGTAACTTTTAATGATTATTTATAGCAACTATTTAATTTTAATAATATATATATATATCGATTCCAAGGAAATTTGGTGAATAAACAGAACGATTAATTATACGGAATAAATTGTATTTTCATTTCGAAATTTTCCCGTTGAAAATTTCCAATATTTTAATAAAATTAAAACTTTATACACACAATTAAAAAATATAGAAAATTCCAATCGAATATCGTCATCGATTTTAATACAATTTATTTTTCATCGTGTTTTAAGTACATTAAAAGCCAATACAATTTCCAATCACGTGAAAATAATAAATTATATGAGCGCAAAGTGCAAATTTCAAAGCGATGAGCCCAAAATGTTTCAAATGAATTACATATCTCACATATGAGGTTCATGTTAATGAACGATTGGCTCACGTATACACTTCAAGTACGTAGACGTTGCAAATGAAATCATCGGGTTATTTAAATTCGAAATTGTATTTATGCCCGGCGGTTACGATCGATTGATTCAATCAATCGAATGATCTATTGAAATAATATACACTCCGATTTGTGTGTGCCATTTTGTCTGACGTATAAATATTCATGAAGATGTTGATTCAATTAGAGTGTCTTCATTTGAAAAAAATTGATATCCTTCATAATTAAAAGTATCTGTAGAACAATTTAGCAATAGTGGGTCACCTTCATATTACGCTATCATCACAAATAGAATAATATTCCAATAATGGTTCCGAATTTTTTTTAATAAAAAGCGATATGACGTCTTCGACTAAATGTTCATTTTCAGTTTTTTTTTTCATAAATATTGAACATTCGATATGGACATAAAGATTAAATTTTAATCACAACTCGCTTATAATTTATTCACGTTTTTCCGAAGAATCCATTGAGACAACATACATACTTCCTGCATTTGTCGCCATTAACTCTTGCCAAATGCGGCCATGAAAAACATTGTTGCTTTCGTCACTGCGAAAATCTGAAACACCCGAAAATAATATTCAGCCGAAATGAATTTGAATTTGCGATGAAAAACAGTTGCATCAGAGTTCAAACAAAAGGTAAGTTTTTATCGGCGTCAGTTTTTTCGCGATGAAAATGCAACGGTTTACGTTAAATAAAATTATAGTTATTCAATTGGACGCGCGCACAAGCGAGTGCATTTATGACCTTTATTATATTGGTTTGTTAAACAAAATGTTTATAGAACGGAGACGGAGGCGCCATTGTAGGCAGTGTTGAAACCTTGTCACACCCTGGTGCTTCTCAAACTGTTTGAAAATGCATGAGTGATTTGAGAATTAAGAAGAGTTTTTGTATTTAAATTTTTAGGGGATATTTGCGTGAATTGGTTGTTAAAAATTATAGTGAAAGTATGTGTACATGTGTTTTTTTTTTAAATATTCGTTTGTTTATTCGTTTATATGTATTTTTGGAAAGGTTTTGAATTTTTAAATCTGGATAAAATTTGCTTTTCACGCTGAAAAGTCAGAAAATTTAATGATCGCTATTATATTTCAGATGGAGAAGAACTAAAAAAGCAAAATACTCGGAAAGTCAATTTAATTTTACAATTAGAATGTTATAAAGACACTTAAAACTAAAATCTTCCACTCGAAATAATTTCTAAAAAAAATTAATCCTATGTGACATGTAACAGGCGGGATGATGGGCTTCGATACTTTCTTTTTTTATACGTATATCTTCTGGATATGAATGAAATAAATCATAGGTAAGTATATTTTTTTCTATAAGATTGAGAATCTTTTAATATTGTTATTATTTATTTTAGATATTTTATTATGAAAAGATAATTGATTTGTATTATTTTTACCAAAAAATTCAGTGTTCAAACGATATTTTATAGTTCTGTTCTCATAGGAAGTATTTCATAAACTTTTCGGCCACCTTCTAAGCTCTAACATTGATTTTGTTTCTTTTAATTAAATTTTTTATATAAATCGTACATTTTCCAAAAAAGTGAGTATTAAAAAAATATATTTTGTTCTAAAATTGATCCTCATTAATAATTAGTAGTAGATACTACTTTTCGAGTATGTTACGTTTCGTTTATGAAATTGCTGAGTTTGCGTACAACATAAAAAGCTTTGTGTCGTATGCGAATTAAATATACATATGTATATAGTAGGAAGGTTCTTTTTTGATGTTTTTCAAAACTAAACGCCTTCATTATCTGAAATTTGAAATTCTTTTTCATTGCTATCTTTCCAAAATACGAAACTTTAGCCCTGTAGATAACAAATAGAGCATAAAACTTAAAAAAAATCTAATCTTACAATTAGTTGACCATTGATACTTCCAAGATCATAAATAGGAAGGGATGCGGAAACGAATAAAATTAAAAGGAAAAAGTTCAAATCTTGGTGAAAAACATAAACAGAGCGCTATTCCACTGCACATATAATATTATAGTATACATACATACATACATACATACATACATACATACATACATACATACATACATACATACATACAAACTTTTTGTTAGCAATTTCACAAACGAAGTGTAACAATGAGTTTTCCTTTTTTGATTAAAGTTCATCCAATTTATTAATATAATCGAATCATGAAACAAAATATTATTTCAATTCAAGATGTGTCGAGTTGATAATTGTTATTATCAATTCATTTTATCTTTTCTAATCTCATCCAAAGTGACTAATAAGCATTTACAAGATATCAAGAAAATGATAGCTTACCAAATGCAAGTTGTGCCAACATAATTTTCAAAAAAGAGAACTAAACGCGCATTGATATGTACCGCAAACCTAAAACCATTTGGCAGTCACTGGTTTACTCCCACCAGGTGCACCACCAACAGGTGACCGCCCGCGATACATTCCAAGTTTGTTCCTCGGCTGAGCCTATCGACATTGGAATTTGCTTCCCGACCGAATCCCCAAACTCGAATAGAACCCCAAGGAACCCCCTCACCACCCTGCAGGTAACCACCATTGATTTTCCGAGCCCTGTCGGCGAAATGTTAAATGGCGATCGACAACGAGAGTCGTTCTAAACGTGACATCATCATGGCGCTCGATGTACTAACGTCAGATGGATGCTTTTGTGTCCTCATCATGAGTTTAGTCGGATTCGTATTAATACATTTGTTCGATTATCTTATCTTTCGTCGATGTATAAAATCATCAGTGGTAATCATTCCGACTTTTATTCTTAACGGTATCTGTTGTTTCGATGTATCGAAATTTGGTTTCATGATTAGATTGCGACACTTTAATATATCGGTGTTGTCAATTGCGGGTTTTTTTTTTGGTACTTTTGTGCCTCGAGTCGTGATTTTGTAACTAAATAGAAATTATCTGATGCTGATTTATGTGTCGTGCGAAATTTTTAGATATTGATGAATTACTTTAATTGTTTCGTATTATTTTTTTGTAAAGAATTTGTATATCAAGGAGAAAACAATTTGGGTTTTTGTTATGTGAACAGGTTGGCAACCTTTTCTGTACGTAGTTGTGTATACAGAGTCAATGTTTGGTTATGTTCGAGAGTTTCTCTTTATTCTGCCGTGCCGTTTTATCATTCTATTATCTCAATTTTGTATTTTGTGTGTAAAGATAAACTTGCATAGATATGTGATTTCGAAAACCTATTAAACAAAAGTGTGATCATGTTGCTTGGGTTATCTTATTATTCACGTTCGGAACACGTTTATTTTTATAACTCATTTCATATTAATATAGATTCATTTATAAATCGATCAATATTGTAATACTATTTAATATTTTATTAAAAAAAATACAATTAAACAATGGCGTTTGTAAAACGAATTATTTTTTAAAAACTTTGAAGAACTAAACTGTGGTAGTAAACATGAAAGAAAAACTTATTTATTATTCAAACGTCATATTTCTTAATAATTAGATCAACAACAGACAATTGAAAATAAATGTGTTATATTTTGTATTTATCGACAACAAATTTAATTTCTTTATCTAAAAATTTCGAAACTTAAAGCTTTATTCAAATATCAATCCACTTATATTCTATTTTTCATATTTTACAATAGAATTACGGTTTACAATTTCTAAGGATGTGTCTTCGCTTCCTCGTATTTATGAATATTTTAGTTCAACATTGATAAAATCGTCTATGCGTTTATCAAACAATGAAATTTTTTTGAGTCAAGTTGACGTATTATATTTCGAAAAATTCGCAAATCTACTAAATACGGACATTCAACGAAAAATCACGGACACTGTTCAAAGTGGTTCCTTTACCTGGACAATTTACTCGGAACTGTTCACCACTTCAGATAACTCTTTTCGGCGACAATTTCAAAACATTCTTCAGACACTTGCTAATGTTTACTTACAATTTGAATTTAATGAGACCATTTGAGGCTCCCGAACCGTCAGTTATCTATCGATCTCTAACAATAAGCGTCGGACTTAATGAAAATTTTCGACCATTTGGCACGTACGTGTTTTTCTTGTTTTCGTGTTTATGAATTGTACGCATTCGCATTTCGTTTGTATTAGAGACTTACCTGAATCACATATTTACTTTGGGACAAAGAAAAACCGCATACATCGGAGAACTGGTCGCTTCATGCAAGACTTATCGTGAATAATGAGCGAACAATTGTGTTAAAATATATGTAGTACGTATCATAACTACAGAGGTGAAAAAACGCCTTTTGTGCGAATGTAATAAATATTTATTTTCACGAAGATTTTGGATTTCTAGCAGGAATAAATTGGGTTGATTTGTGCTTGGCAAATAAAGATAAGTGGGATTTAGATTAAAAAAAAAAATAGCTATTTAAACGTGTACGTTTCCGTTATAATTTTTAGTGTATCTTGAGTAAATAGAGATAATACGATTGAACACTGTTTCATTTACCCGTTCGAATTAATTTGAAAACTGGTGCTGATTCTATGAAATTAATAAAAATTTGTGAATAAATAAAATACTTTGCCTATTAAGTATATAATATAATCTAAAAAGGAAAAATTGGTTCAGCCACGTCTGAAAATTATATAAATAATCGCATTATTTTGAAATGTCGATTTGCTCAATACATAAATCATTCATACCAGGCTTGTCCAAAATTTCGGTGTGCGGGGGCCACTTTGGCTGTAATGTATAATACAAACATCGGGGGCCACTTACAAATTTCAAATTTTAAAATTTCAATTGTTGTAAATTCAAAACGAATAAGTATCAAAATATTGATAAAGTTATTTATTTCCATTATAAAACTATTTCGATGAGTACATTTCGGAATAAATGCTGTTTGTTTTTGTGTGAAAAGTGGGAGCCACTTTGGCTCTCAGGTGGCCCTTTGGACAAGCCTGATTTATACCATTAAGGAATGATAAATTTTTTAATGATACACAAAATTAGCCAGTTTGCATGCAACAATTGACTGCATGAGAACACATCGTCACAAAGTGAACATACCGCATTTTTTTTTCGTTGGAAAAATGTCAGGACTCCAACGGATGTGCATAATTTTATATCATCGATTGTTGTTCAACGATCAATAGAGTCGATTACGACAAGGATATGCGAATGTTAATATTGATTAGTTTTTTATTTAGTATATTTTTATTTAGTATATTAGTATATTGTTAGTATTGATTTTCTTGTCCGATTTGACGTGCCTGATATATTTTTGATTTTTAGTACGATTATTTTGTTAAATTTGATGTGAAATCTGTTGAATATCGCACGTTTTCTATTAATGAATCTTTCCTGTCAGATGTCAAAATGTCAAATATATTTTTATTGATATCTTGGATTGACGCATTTATTTAACATCATACTTTGGTCGTAAAATGATATTTTATCAATAAAAACTGATTTTTAACAGACTTATCACTAAATCTTTACGATGATAATTTAGAAATAAATTGATTCAAGTTAATTTTACTTTTCAGTTGCTGACGCCAATTAATGTTCGTTACAAGTTGATTGACTTATAATTTATAAATGATTTCATTATGTTTAATCAAATTCATTGATTAGGTTTAAAAATATAATAGTATATTCAACTTCATTAGCTCAAAGCCACATACAAACTTTACCTTGATTAATTCAGTATTTGTATTAATTTTTACTTCGGATGATTTTTTTATACAACTAATTAATTGTTTTTTCTTTAATTTAGTCCAGGAGGACTAAATTGAGCACTTCAGTGATTTAATCAAGTGATTTTTTTGTTGAGTTATACATAAATGATAATTAATGCCATATTTAAACTTTTATTTGCCATTCCTCATAGAAATATTAGTGCTCATTCAATATTCTTTATTGCACATTGTTCTCAATATAAAGATAAAAATATCTTGAATCTAAAAATGGAATAAGAATATTTTTCTATTGATAATTCGTCTTTATATTTTTTATATATGTGTAAAACTGAATTTAGAATTAATAGATTCACAAATCATATTTAAAAAAAATATATTGTTTATTTTCAGATATGAGGGGACATTTTTGGGAGGGATTTACCCTCCTGGTGTTGATTGGAGTAGCTTTATGTGCTACTGTCCCAAATAAAAATACAACTAGTAATGAAGAATCTTATGTATATGAAGACTACAGCGAAGATATTTACGAGACAGACGATGTTTCCAGTGATGATAAGCCATGTCCCAGAGATTGCTTGTGTTCAGATACACAGGGTTCGTTAGTGGCTACTTGTAATCGTTTAGAGGTTGGAATCCAAAAGTTTGGATCCCAGGTAACTGATTTGATAGTGGAAGGAAAAAGTCCAATTGAAATGGGTGATTTGTTCTTTACAAAGCTTGGCTTGGATCAGGTGGTAAATATTAAAATTTCAAATAGTATTATCAAATTTATCAGTTCGAGTGCATTTATGGGATTGGAAGATCTTTATTCAGTGAATTTAAGTAATAATCAGATAGGGAAATTGGATAAAAATATATTTTATGGCAATGAAAATTTGTACCTTTTATCTTTATCGAACAATCCATTGATTTTGGATGAAAATTTTTTAATGTCTTCATATATTCAAGAATTGAATTTGTCTAATTGTAGTTTGTCTGATATTCCAGTAAATGCATTCCAAAAATTGAAGAATTTGATGTATATTAATCTGTCTGAAAATAATTTGACAAACATTAAAGAAAGTGTATTTGATACACTCATAAACTTAGAAGAAGTAGATCTGTCTAACAATCATCTAGAAAAAATTCCAAACAATCTATTTTTGAATAATTCTGAATTAACTACATTGAATATGAGAGGTAATCCTATCAACACTGTTGAAGGTTTGACAATCCCAGAGTTGGTAACACTCAATCTAAGTAATGGCAGTATTAAAATGGTTGGTCCAACAATGTTCAACGGAATGAGTGTCATATCAAATTTGAATTTGAGCAGTAATAGAATTGATAGGATATATGATAATTCATTTGATGTTCTGGAAGATTTGAACTATTTAGATCTTTCGAATAATTTATTGGAAATTTTATCAGAAGATTTGATAAAAAGCAATATTCAATTAGATGTATTCAAAATTGCAAATAATATATTATTGAAAAATCTCCCATCTAATGGTTTTTCATGTGAAGAAGATACATTTAGTATTTATTCGTTTGATGCTTCAGGATGCAGTATAGAAATTATTCCTGACAAAGCTTTCCAAACCATGCCAGCACTTACTCGTCTGAATTTAGCGAGAAACAAAATTTTCTCCTTGGGATCTTCTTTGCATAAAACCATACAACTTGTTGAACTTGATCTTTCTTATAATATGATTGAAACAATGGATAAGAAAACATTTTCTAATAATAAAGATCTTCGTAAATTAAATCTTGCAGGAAATCCTATTGTTACACTTTCATCTGAAATTTTTATGAATAATGTAATTCTTTCTTGGTTAGATCTTAGTTCATGTCGACTTATTCAGCTATGGGAAAATGGTGACAATCACCCAGAAAAAGTATTAAATGCTTTGAATTATTTGAATATTTCAAATAATCAGCTTACAGCTGTACATTCCAGTGAACTTCAAATGATTGAAAAGTTGCAAATTCTCGATATTTCACAAAACCCATTGCAATGTACAAAAGATTTCGAAAAATTATTGAGATGGTTAGGAACTAATAAAGTGTCACCAGCTAAAATTGATATCAGTATATCTAATATGAATAAAAATGTTCCGAATATTAATCACTCTTATTCATGGCAATCTTTAGCTTTCCAAGTATGTGGATCAACTGTGCCTGTTTCAACGACCACAGATACTCCTATCGATGAGGATGATTATTATTATGATGATAAAGATAATAGTGAAAAAGTAAACAAATTTGATGGTGAAGAAATAACAGGAAAGTTTGATGACAAAGAAAGTACAGAAAAATCTGATGATAATGAAATAATTGATGCATCCAATGACGGCGACATCGACAAAATTCTTCAACCAAACAATAAAGATCAGGATGATGACGCTTCTAACGAATCAGACGATGGATTTGTTGTGTACGAAACTGTTACAATTTCCGATAATGATATTAATCCTTGGAGAAATCAAATATTGATGATGATTTACTTGCTTGCATTCTTTATATTACTATTGGCTAGTGTGCTGATAATTAAACTAGTTCGTAAAAGAGTATCACCAGCACACTCCAAGATTGCTGCATTATCACATAATGGAAGGCTTAAAAATTGGGGACAAGTATATCAACCATTGTCTGAAGACTTGACAGAACCAAAAACACCTATTTTAAAAAAGAATATAATTATCGGTAATGTGACAAATGCTTTGAAAGAAACAAATCCATTCTATCAAAAAGTGAATCCAGAGGTAGTATAAAACGAAACTGAATAAAGAGTTTCAGTTTTCAATTTTTATTATTAAATTAAAGGAATATGTTTCTTCATTTCATAAATATGTGAGAAATCTAAATCTGTATGACTCCCTGTTTCAGTATATTCAAATTGCCATTTGATTTTAAAAAAAAAATTTTGTGACACTACATACAATCAGTTTTGTAACACTACATACAATCATAAAGTCACGATAAATGTTTTTTTTATTTTAAGTGGAGTTTGAGACACCAAAAACAAATTGATTTCAATATCTTTTTATTAATGCATTTAATTAATATTATGTACATCTGTAGGATGTAAATCAGTGGTCAGCAACCTTTTGAGAGACTGGGTAAAAAATTTCAATTTTGAAAATTTCATTTGATAAGTGGGTAAAAGTTAAAAAAAATTATCATTTTTAAAAAACAATCTTATTTTCATTAAATAAAATATATACATGTATGTGTAAACACAAATTTATTTTATAAAACAAACATATGTAAAAAATATTTTTATTAGTGGCTATCTTGATTTTGAATTTTTTTAGAAATTTTTAAAAATTTATAGATAGACCCTCTTTGGTTTTTGTATTTTGTCATACACATTTTAATAAATTCATTTTTTTCTGCCGACGCCATTTTGCTTAGTGAAGTATTATGTTTAGCTGAATAATGTCGCTCAATATTGTAAGTTCAAACAGTTAAATTTTCCAAACAAAAAAATAAAAATAAAATATCATCATATTTTCTTGGTGGGTAATTCAAAATGTCGTAGTGGGCAATTCAATTACCCGCGGGTAGTAAGTTGCCGACCACTGATGTAAATATTAATTAAATAATATAATATACGGATAATATATGATAGGGTGTGTGTATGTATATGTTCACCCAAAACTCTTTTTACACAATTTCGAAATAACTAATAATTTTTTATTTCATTTTAAAAGGGTGTAAAAATAAATAAGTATTATTATTCCACAATGGTAAGATCTGGGAGCATACAATTCACAATGTTTTTTGATTATTTCACATGGCGAAATTTTGCAACATTACACATTTTTATAAATTATATTGGGAATATACTGATAGCAGCTATCTCCAATTTTATATGGTCAACATACATTTTTTTTTTACATGATAGTCTCTAGAACAGGCTTGTCCAAAGGGCCACCTCAGGGCTAAAGTGGCCTCCACTTTTCATACAAAAACAAACATAACAAACAGCATCTATTTCAAAATGTACTCATCGAAATAGTTTTATAATGGAAATAAATAACTTTACCAATATTTCAATACTTATTACGTTTTGAATTTACAATTGAAATTTTGAAATTTGTAAGTGGCCCCCAATGTTTGTACATTTCGGCCGAAGTGGCCCCCCGCACACCGAAATGTTGGACAAGCCTGCTCTAGAACATATCCCTCGTGTAAAAAGAGACTTGGGCATATAAGTATTTATTGTTATAATCAATGCACAATATAATGTGCATGTAATCAAACAATAAGTCGAGGATGTTTAAAATGACTTTGCAGCCCTCAGAATAATAGCAGTTAAAACATATTTCAATAATTAATTGAAAATATTTAGCAGAAATATTTTTGTAATAGCTAGTCATCAGATATTTGAGGTGCAGTTATTAAAATTTTCTAAGTAGTTAGTTTTGTTAGTTCAATAGTACTTATAATAACATTATAAATGCCATCATTAGTGTTTTGTGATAATTTTATGTTCTTTTTGAAGTTTTATTAATTTGTTTTTAATGTCGAACCTTCAGATGTTACTGCTGTTCTAGTAAATAGCTTAAATGCACATAGCAAAAATTTCTTGAATTGATAAATTGTAGCAGTTTTTAGGCTAATTGTATATAAAAAAATTCTATGTTCTCTTTTTTCGAATTCATTTTTTCCGAGAATTATGCATTTGATATATAAATATATATTATAATTCGTAGAAATATAATATCGTATTTATTTTAATTTGTAAAAAATAAACAAATGATAAAAATTGACAGCACAACTATTTGAATATTATAATATAAAAGTTATTGTATTTGATTTGTACACCTTATTCATAAAAACTATCAATCATTTTTATTATTAATTGTATGTCTTTTTTGAAAAATAAAGTTTGAATAACACAAAATTAATATGGTTTTTATTCTTTTTATTTTTTTTTTAGATAAAATATAAATAATATATCATAATTTTCCATATAAGAAAGTATAATATAATACATATATTCATTTTCTATAAAAACATTAAGTAAACTAGTATTAAATTTTTCATAGAACACTATTACAGATTTAGAAATAAAAAAAAACATAAATTAACCAAAAATGTATGTATTATATAAAATAATCAAAAGAATAAAAATTATTCATTTTCCATCCAATGAACGAATTTTTCATAATTTTCAAAATCTTCTGCTTTAACTACGATGTTACCAGGGTTTTGACACTTTTCTTGAGATGGTTCACTAGGTTTGTTGCACTCATTATTTGTACACTTAAGAAAAACATGGAAATTACTTTTTTCTGTCTGGACAAGATTTTTCATACTACCAACTGACGTAAGCTTGGCTTGGTTATCATTGAAATATGATTCTTTTTGAGGTACATATGGTGATTTAACCAAATATTGATTAGTATTTCCTGTATTTACGTTCTGAAATTCATTATTAAAAGAAAAAATGTTATTTCCTTCATTAGTATTTGACAAACGTGCTACATTAGCATTGTTTTTAGATTGCATTTTAGAATTCTTTTCATGGATACAAATGTCTTCTTTTGAATGGATATTATTTGTTTTCGAAGGATGATTTTTTTTCAGTTTCAAGTTTTTCAACAAACGATATTCTTCGGAAAGGACTCGGTTGCGATAATACTCTCGCAGATAAGTCTTTTTTTTCGTTAGCTCATCACCAACAAGAAAATGATTAGGTACAAATGCACATATATTTTTAATTTTTACAGATTGTTCATCGTACGTTACAGGTACAGTTTCTTCTTGAGATTCTATTATGCACTGTTCATTTTGTTTCAACGTTTTTCTTCTTTTGTAATTTTGCCTCAATCGTTGTTCTTCTGTGATCACACCGACTCTGCGTCTAAGGTTTTGTTTCATTCGTTGCTCTTCTGATATCACGCCCACTCTACGTCTGAGATTTTGCTTTAAACGTTGTTCCTCTGTTATAACACCGATTCTTCGTCGAGCATTTTGTCTTATTCTTTTCTCTTCCGATATTATACCTATTTTTCTTCTAGCATTTTGCTTCACTCGCATTTCTTCCGAGATTACTCCTACTCTACGTCGAGCATTACGTTTTGATCGAGCCTCTTCTGAAATTTCACTAGTTCTCCTGCGCAGATTATTTTTGATCCGTTGTTCTTCTGATATGGTTCTTTTTCGAGGAGATTTGTTCTCGTACGTGTTTGCATTAGGAAAAGCCTGTATAACTGGCTGGTTTTGTTGATATACTTCTCTCCAGCATGCTCTTAATTTGCTGAATTCATCTGCAGATGATTCTCCCGTGGAGCAGTTTAAAAGTTGAAATGGAATATCGTATGGATTTTCCATATCCAGACTATTTTTGAAGAGCCTTAAATATTTGTTAAAAATAAAATTATAAGCACAGTTTGTTTAAGTTTATCAAGTTAAAAATAGATAATTTGATCACAATATAACTGAATTTTATTTTAGTGAATATATGGATAACAAACCAATTAAGAATTGACAGCAAAGAAGAGTGTTGCAATATGAATCATTAATACGATTGTATAAATAAATGATGGTGCTTATTTTTATAAGGTTTTTGAATAAAATAAATTAATTTTGATGAAGCTGAGAAATATGTATTGTGAAAATTTTATATTAGCAACATTAGGAAATTTTACAATTTTCACTTCACGTTCAAAAATGTTGACTTTAACTACTGAATGATAACTTCAATTTTTTTCTTAATATAATTACTTATATTATTTATTAGAATGAGTTGAAATGGTTGAGTATGTAAATGTGGTTATCTATACTATTATAAATATAAAATAAATAAAAGAGAGAAAATTTGTGAGATTATTGTGCATTTATAAAAGACATAAGTGAATTAATTTAATTTAAATATAATACATAATATTCTTCTATATTAAAGTTGTAATAAGCTCGTTAATAATATTTTTCAAGCTTTTTATTTATGGTAGTTATCGATCTGGAAACCGAATCTGACAGTTGTCAATAGTGCTGTCAGTTTGACATTGACAGCTGATTCAAGAACTTGCGATGTTTCCTAAAAAAAGAGTATTTGATTTATTTCGTATAATTTCAAGTGCAAAGTAAGTATTGTATTAAAAAATTAATAAGTTTTTGAATAACCATGATAATTTTGGATGTAATTAGTTGTAGATGTCCAGCACATAGTAATATTGGATCTTTGCCTATAGATAAAAAGTTCAATAATCCTTTATCTAAAGATAATATATTTGAGGTGAGAAAAAAAAGGTTTTTTTGACACTTAATTTCAAATACTTTTCATTTAATTCTTAAATTACTAGAATTTGTGTCAATGAGTGGGTTTCAAATGTAAACTTTGCTTACATTTTTATTTTCAAATTAAGATATCATGTTCTACTATAAGATATGGACCAGATGCAACTCAAGAGGTAGGGATGGACATGGCGAATATGAAAGCAAAAAATGTTTGTGTCATGACTGATTCTAATCTTGTAAATTTACGACCCATTAAAGTAACTTTGGATTCCTTGACTCGTAGTAAAATCAATTTTGAGTTATTCGATAGAGTTCGTGTAGAGCCAACTGATCAAAGGTCTTATTATGAATTTTATAAAATTTTCACTTGATTTGTTTATTTTTAAAATATTATATTTTTTTTAGTTTGATGGAAGCTATCGAATTTGCAAAAGAAAAGAAAATTGATGCATTTATCAGTGTAGGTGGTGGATCGGTTATTGATACATGTAAAGCAGCCAATTTATACACATCTAATCCAGATGCAGAATTTATGGATTATGTTAATGCTCCGATTGGTAAAGCAAAACAAGTAGATATGCCGTTAAAACCGATGGTTGCAAGTAATAATTTAATCATAGTATATGTACAATACATTTTATATTTTTATTTTTATTTTAAATTTTAAGTACCGACAACTTCAGGGACCGGAAGTGAGGCTACTGGAGTATGTATATTTGATTATAAAGAACTTCATGTGAAAACTGGGATTTCAAGTAAACTTATGAAACCTGTCTTAGGCATAATTGATCCGTTACATACATTAACATTACCAGAAAGAGTGTGTTTATATTCAGGCTTCGATGTTTTTTGTCATGCATTAGAAAGTTTCACTGCAATTCCTTATGATGATAGAGGACCGTTACCCTCTAATCCATTGTTGAGACCTACATATCAGGGTCGAAATCCAATATCTGATGTTTGGGCAAAATATGCATTGAAGGTAGTAATTTTATAAATTCTTTTCATATTACAATTATATATTTTTAGATATAGAGTTTTCACATGTGTAAATTATAAGGTTATCAATGATAATTTTGTTGGAGCTGTAAAAAATCCTGATGATTTAGAAGCTAGATCTAAAATGCATCTTGCATCAACAATGGCAGGTGTAGGTTTCGGAAGTGCTGGAGTTCATTTGTGTCATGGTCTTTCTTATCCTATCTCAGGAAACGTGAAGAATTTCTATCCAGATGGTTATAGGTAGTAATTTATATTTGTATTATATATTATTTCATACAATACTTTCTTAATTTTCTTTGTATTTATAGTAAAGATCATTCTATTATACCTCATGGCTTGTCAGTAGTAATGACTGCACCAGCTGTTTTTGAATATACTGGCTCTGCTTGTCCTGAACGTCATTTAGAAGCTGCAGAAATTTTAGGAGCTAATGTTAGAAATGCCAAAAAATCGGATGCTGGAAAAATATTAGCTGATGTGATACGAAGATATATGAGTGTATTGAATATCGAAAATGGTCTTTCAGAATTAGGATTCAATAAGGAACAAATTCCAGAATTAGTAAAGGGAACTCTACCTCAGGTATGTGTCATTGTCAGTTGTTGTTATTGAGTTTGAAATCGATATGGATTGTTATTTTTACTTAATTTTAGGAAAGGATTATCAAACTAGCACCACGAGAACAAACCGAAGAAGATATTCATAGTTTGTTTGAAAACTCTTTTCAAATTTATTAAAATTGTTAAAATGCAATTTTTTTTTTATTATAACATAATTTATACGAATACCAAAATATATATTTGTATTGACATTTTATATCAAAGTTGAATAAATTTTATATTTCTTATATTCAATAAAGAAATAATTTCTTTGTTAAAATTTTATTCGATAAACTTCAATTCACTGTAGAATCCAATTTCCTTCATAGATGTCTCTCACAGGAATGACCAAAATTTCATACAAAATCACCTAATTACGGAAAAACTTTATTGAATTGAACCGATTCAATTTGGATTCAACTTCAGTAATAACTCATGGATTCAACTGAGCAGATTTTTAAAGGCCAAAAAATTAGCACAACGGAAAATATTCGGCAAATTTTTTGCGTTTATTGCGGCAGTAATTTTCCGGCCATCACGTAGTCTTTGCCGAACGTGACGTCACGTACAGGTGGTGTCGTGACGTCAGATTACGTCCATAATAAAAAGACGAAGAAAAGATAAATTGTTCTCGGTTAAACGCATCCTCGGAGGGTTTCAAATTGAAACGGTTAGAATTCGTGCGAGTGTGCGGAAACTGCGTGTTTCAAAACTCCACTCTGATTGGTAGATTTTCGTTCAAGGCCACCACTCAATCAATCACAGTCGGCTTTGTATCGTAAATTTTTGAAATTTGTTTAAAATTCGATGCTTCGATAGTGAATGTCGATTTTACTAGTTTCAGTCGGGAAATTAGCATTTTCCAATAAGCGATTGGATCAATTAGAAATTCGCAAGTTTCAAAAGATGCGGTCAATGTCTCTCTACGATTAAACGTCAACTATAGACAAAGTGTTAAGTCTACGATTTAGGGACTTGATGGCGAAAGCGACATTGGCATCGTACATTGTTCTCGAACGACCCGAAAGATTAATCGACACGGTAATATTCTTTGCGGTTTTGATTTTCACATCAAATTCGAAACAAAGTTTATTCAGAAATTAACAACCATGTTCAATTGACTAGAAAATATTTTTAATGCTATCAAAGCAAATTAAATAGCCTTTTAAAAGCATACATTAACAACACAAACTTTTAGAGAGCTTTAACTCAAATTTTAATTTTCTCTACGTAACTTGTTATTATTAATTTTCGTATGATAATTTGAGAATCGCTTATATGTCCAACAATTTAACTGTTCAAATACAATATATTAAAATCGCCAGCGTTGCAAATGAGGTTTACTTTGTTATTGAGTAGATTTTCACGTGATTGACTTTTCATGATGAGACGCCTCGTTAATATTGGCGATTTATGAAATTTGCATATTTTGATGTTCATCTAATAACATATTGTAGATTGCGTATATATTTAATGATAAATCAATAAAAATACCAGAATGCAATTATTACTGCAATTATTTGAAACTTAATATGGGTTTGTTATTTTCGCGTAGGAATTTTTATATTTAAATTTAGTGTTTTCAGCAAAAATTTAAAATAAAACATCCTTTTTTACTTAAATTTGTGTAACATTGTAAAACGTGAGTTCAGAGTATAATTCGTACATTAAACAAGTTTTTATGGCATGCTAAAAAAAATTAAATCTCATTAACAGCACTACTATTTATTATATGTATTATGATATTGTACAATTTTCAATAAATTTTATTTCTACTTATTTCAAGACAGTTTAATTTTTGATTTGTGTAATTTTAAAAATCATAAATTTATGTGAAGCTGTGAACTGGTTTTTAACACGTCCAAAAATTTGTATAAAAAAATTGCACATGTACATTATTCATGATTGATTTCAATAATTCAATTTCTTTGCACCTATATTATTAATCATTTAATTTATTAAAAAATGATTTATTATATTATCATTAAAGTTATCAAATAAAATAGTTAACGAATACAAAAAATTGGAATTCCATTTTTACTATTATAAAACATTTGATTTTTTTTAATTTTTCAGATTCGCTTTTCATTTTTTTTTCACTAGTCAAATTATATCGAATTAGCAACCAAGTTGTAGTATTGTATGATAATATAAGATACTCGTATCTTAGAGAATATATTGAAAGGTAAAATCAGATATTATTTTTACGATTAGGCATTTTATAATATGCTAACATTATTTGACTAACGTATTGTTAGATGAGTTTTATCGATATTGAGCAAAACTATGGGCACTTTAATTACATAGGGTGTCTCAAAATAGACGACAGAAGTAATTTTGATTGAAAACATAGATTATTAGTTAAAAATTGTAATTTTTTTATTGATTCACACAGTATACAGTATAGGGTTACGTGTGGAATAGCATATCAAGTAAATGGCTTTATTGGCATATACGCATTTTTTCGTCGAAATTTTCCACGACTTTCTCGCGTAAATGTAGCTGAATTTCATTGATATAGCGCTCAATTTCCTCATTCAAGGTGTGGGGGGGTCGTGAGCTTGTTGGCATAAACCTTAGACTTCAAAAACTCCCTAAAGAAATTTATGAAACTCCCTAAAGAAAAGAAAATAAACTCCCTAAGAAGCAATTCAATTATTGCATGATTCATTTCCTAGTCGTGTAATTTCCGTTTTGGTGATTAGAATTGGCCGGATCATGCGATTTAACGCCTTTGGTGGTTTTCGAAGTTTAAGGTTTATGCCAACAAGCCCATGATCACCCACACCTTGAAGGAGGAAATTTAGCTCTATATCAACAAAATTCAGCAACATGTATGGAAAAAATTCATGGAAAATTTCAACAAAAAAAATGCGTATATACCCAGTAAAGCCCGATTTACCCGATTTGCCCGATTTACCCGATATGCTATTTCAAATATAACCTTATACTGTATACTGTATGAATCAATAAAAAAATTACAATTTTTAATTAGAAACTGTGTTTTCTATCAAAATTACATCTTGCGTGAATTTTGGGACACCTATATAACATATAATATAATATATTAGAGATTTACATAATAATTTGAAAGTTCCGTGAAACGTTTTGTAGCGAAAGATTTTCCACAAAAATTCTTAAAAATTGGAAGATTGGCACTATACATATATAACTGCTTATTATTATAAATCCATCTGGATTTTAAATTACTTCGTGTTGTCATTGTTTGGTGGTACTTGGAACCAGGTCCAATTGCCACATGGGAAGGAAAATAAGGAAACAACTGACGCCATAAGGGACAAAAAAAAATAGGATGTGACAATCTGTAGGAGCACGTGCTGTGCTGGGTATCCTACGATGCAGGATAAGATGCTGGGAATCCTACGATGTAGGGAGATATTAAAGAATTCACAGGGGAGATTCATGGTGGGACAAAAGGAAATTCGCTCAGAATGTTTCGAGGCCGAGGGATTATGTTTTAAATTTAATGAACATGTCCTTTTTGTATTCAAAATTTCCTTTTAAAGAAACACACTGAACGTGTCAACACAATGATTATGTATGCGTGTTTTCCCAGCAAAAACTCTCACTCGTTCACCCACGCCCACGTTCACTATGGAGCCTCGCCCTTAAACGCCCACATTCGACTCGCCCACGCCCACTCAGCTATAGCGTCAAGTGTAAAACCGACATACATTCGATCTTCGACGAAAAACAAATCCATCCACATATCATCCCGGTACGATAACGAGACGCCAAAACGAGGCCGCCCTTCGCATGCACTCGAACTTGGGTGGGCTAATTGTTAGGCGCCAGGCACGTTATGTTATTATTAAATTACGAATCCGTTGGCCCTAATCCGGGCGATTTGGGCCCGGGATAATGTATAAGCCCGCCTAATTGGGTAGGTCCCCGCAGGCCTACCTGTCTGCACCGCCCGCCCATCCGCCGCCCACCGTCGAGACAATACCGCCCAAATTATTTATTTAACTCGAGGTGTTTTCGTAGCCGTTCTCGCGTCGGACCCACACCGCTGAGCCGCGATTAAATTTATATCTTCCACCATACGGTTCATGGGGGATGGATCGAGTGTGTAAGGTGTTTCGGGCCGTTGCAGTGTTATGACGTACTGTTGATTATTTGTAGGGAGGTCGAGAATTATGTTACATATGTAGATCGAATCTTCGTTGATTTTTCGATGGTGTCATAAAGTGAGAATGTGGAGATTTGACGGTTTTTGAGGACAATTGATAAGAAATTTGATAATGCTAATTGAAAGATTTTGATTTATTCTGTTTGTAATGGATTTTATAAAAAAAAGTAACTTTATCGCATCATTTTATGATTTTTAGGTTATCATTGTTAAATAAAATAGCTTTTTGATAATAAAAAACTTAAAATTAAAATATAAAAAATAATAGCTATAATATTTACTTCTATCAAAGTGTATAAAAGCGATCTGATTAGATTGTGCAATTAATAATAATAAATTACATTATGAAAATTTTATTATCTATCTATACTATTATAAAACTGAAAGTCCCCCTGTCTGTCTGTCTGAGACGCTTTTTTTTTAATTAAAGTTTGTCCTTTATACAAACTGTGACGAAACCACCTAGAAAGTTGAAACCTTCTCAAATACCTTAAAAAATAATCCTTTAGTGACTGGCGTACTTTAGAATCTCGAAAAAGGCCGAATTAAATTACGCAAAAAATGAATTAATTGAAAATTTTTCGGAAATTAGTAGGCGCCCCTTTTGATTTTTTCCGATATTTTTTCACTATTGGGGGTTATTTCAATGGCGGAATATCTTGCTATGGATCCCTAAGCGACGATCTATTTCGTATTTCGGACGGGAATGCGATATTCATCGAAATATTTGAGATCCAATGAAATGAAATACGCGAAAAATTCGTTTTGTACGCCAAAAACGGTCTTTCGGCCAAATCTGCCAAATAAGGCCCGACGCCATTTAATTTTGTTCAAATATAAATTAGTATGGAAAAATATGTTGAGCGAAAAACGTATCTATCGACATATAAATAAGTCATAGAATCCTAACCAATAATTTTTTCACATTAATTTATCGCTTCGATTTATCGATTTACCGAATCATACGAATGTCAAACTGTGTAGTTGATTTTTTTTATTTATTTTTTTTCAATTTTTTTCAAACTTTTTTTATAAAGTTTTAATGATTTTTTTTTTCAATATTACTATATTTAAGCGTGCGGTTCTCAAACTTTTTTATAAAGTTTTAATGATTTTTTTTTTATTTCAATATTTTCGCAATACGAAGTCAAATATCGATTTCTTTTTAGATTTCGATTAAATAAATAATATTAAAATAATAAATATTTTCAAATTACGTTTTTTTTCGATAAATAATTTTTTTTTGTTTTAACAAAAAGCCTGCGATCCTCAAACTTTTTTTATGAAGTTTAGTGGATTTGGGTGTATAGCCAGGGCGAGCCGGTACGCCCGAAGGGCTTACCCACTAGCGTTGAGGTATAATATAAAATCGTGCAATCCTCAAACTTTTTATAAAGTTATAATGATTTTTTTTCATTTCTATATTTAAGCGTGCGGTTCCCAAACTTTTTTATAAATTTTTATAATTTTTTTTTAGATTTCGTTTCAATAAATGATAATAAAATAATAAATGTTTTCAAAATACGTTTTTTTCGATAAATCATTTTTTTTCAAATTTTAAATCGATATTAATTTCTACAACTCAATATGAGTGGGTGTGGAGTGTAGCCAGGGGGGCCAAGGTCCTAGCGTGAGGACTGGCGCAGCCAGTCCGAATACGCTAGTTTATAATATAACCATTAATCTTTATAAAAACTAAAGTATTGTGGATATAAGTGGTTTTATATACAATTTAGTAGACTTATAAATAATTCAATTGCAAACATAGATGGCATTAATTTGAAATCAATTATAGAACGTTCACGTATGAATATTAAAATATATTATAATCACAATAAATGTTTCATTTAATTATTAAATAAAATAAATCGGATAATAATTGCTGAATTTTACTTGGTTGTATAAAAGCAAGTCGGAAGGGTAAAATTCAGACGAATAAAGATAAGAGAGCTATTAAAGTGTGGTACACGAAAACGTATCAGGAGTTCTGACTCTGAAATCACGTATTTAGCATTATATATAATATATTATATAATCCGGTCAACGAAATTAAATTAAAGATATTTATATACTATATATGTTATGAAAAAAACCCCTGATTTTTTTTTTAGTTTTTCCATCGGAAATCGAGCGCCGATAATTATTATACCAGCAGCAGTGCGTCCGCCATCCATAATTTTCAAAACAATTATTTTTAGGCGGCAAAATTCCACCGACCCTTGTCTGCCGGATTACTCTTAACTTCACAATATAAATTTAAAACTTTTGATCTGTAAATTTGCCAAAATATGACAAGGGAATTCAATTAAACTCGACGATGGGCCGCAATTTAAACATGCCCGGGAAAAAAAGGTCCTGAAAATATTCCGACGGGCCAATATCGTACAATAATATTATTACGTACACACACACCTCCTAGTATTTGCCATTAATCAAATTATTTACGTGTATTGCGATGTAATTACACTGATCAAACGTAGGCTCACATACAATGACTATCGAACAATAATCAATGTGGTATTATGCACCTGGGTTGGAGGTAATTTACGTGAATTAGACAAGTCATCATTAATAACTGCATAGAATTGCATGAATTCATACGAATTATTGTTTTGTGGCAGACGAGGTGACACGTCCTGTAAATTCATAAGGTTTACACTCGAAACAGCTGAAACAATAGTGAAACATTCGCTTTTGCTACATGTGTATTCGGGCAAATATTTGAGTGCCGAGTCTATTTAAAAGTCATATAGTCTACTCGGTCGGAACGTATTGATTTTGATAATTTGTTTTGTTTCAGAGTATTTTTATTTTAGTGATCGATGTTTGAGACAATGACTAAACGATGGTTGGTGCTATTGAATGCTAGAATAATATTATATTATATATTGGTTTTTTTTATATGGTGCATGAAAGATTGTTTCATTCTGTGAAAACAGTATGCAAATATAAATTACAATTGATTGTTCGGATATTTATTCAATATTATTAAATTCGTAAGTTCATAATTAAATGTATGAACGATTGAAACTTTTTCAAATTCATACAAAACAAATATCAGCTATTGCAATTTAAATAAAATTTCATTGTTTTGATTTAAAATTTCATTATTTTCGAAAAGTTTCATTTTTCTAGATACTTTTCTAGGATTTTGTATATAAAATGATGAAATTCTGCGTTCAGCATGCGGATTTTATTTTCGTAGACTTTCGGTAATACGCACCTGTAACTTTTTCGTGGAAATAACAAAGCATTTCTTTATTTGTAGAGAAGTTATATAATATTACATAATTGCATATAAATATAAATATTTTAGTTTATTACAGTATATTTTCTATTTGTTGTTATTTCTCTCTCTTTTCTATACATAATAAATAAATAAGTGACAACGTTCACTTAAACTAAAACTATGGAATATTCTTGCATAATATTACTGACGATATTGACATATAATAAAATAAACATAAAAACTTCCGAATTTACCGAAAATTACGAACTAATTACTCCACTAACAGCACAACAAAATTTTGAAACAAAAACCTTCAAATCCATTCAACAAAATTCTGCCGTCCACACAATAAAACACCGATAAAACACACACACACATAGCTCGAGCAAAAACGACGAAAATAATTAGTTATTCACTTGATGGAAATTGATTAAAGGCGCGCATCAATTTTTGTGGGCGGGCAGGAAGCGTACGCTGCGGGGGGCGGCATTTCCCGCCCAGATTCGAGTTAAAGAGATTAAATTCCCCATAGATTAGATAAACAGTAAACATGCAGTAGAGCAGCTATTATGGTGCTTTTATTAATGTAGGTCGTTCGGTTCCGCGACCCCAAATAATGGGATGGTTTGTTCCCGCTTTTGGCGCGCCTATGCGTACCCGAATGAATTCGGAATATAATGGGTTGAGGGTAGTTTATTTTGTTTTAATTTAAGTATTTTTTATTTATTTAAGTATTTTTTATTTGTATTATTTTTTTATTCAGATGATATTTGATATTTTATTTCTTATGTTTGAAGATGAAAATGAAAATTTAATAAGTACTCACAATTATATCTACTAATTATACCATATTTCACATAATCTACTTGATCTAAATTAAGTTGATGAGCCGTTTTAAATTGTATCTAGTCTATGTAAGAACATGTGTAGAAACCATCTATTTCCGAAATAATTTAAGGAATTGACCGCATCTTACGAGTATGTCGCTTATCTTCGTTGGTTGGTAGAAATGAATATAAATATTTGTCATTGTTAACTCGACAGGACAAATAAATGTCAGTATAATATAGATTCTGATACATTTTCAAACACTAGACATTAAAATTTATCCAAGTGTACATTGACATTTTTTCTTCACATATTAAAAAAAATCGTCTCTGTTTGATATGAAACATAATGGTTTCTTGAGTCAATATTAATATTTATTCAAATTTTTATCATCAAGGTCCGCCATTGTTATAGAACCACTGAAAATAAAAATAAAACAAATCGATAACATTAAAATTCAAAAGATAATTGAATTTATAACATAAATAATCGAAAATTCACATATTATATTTCGAGGCTTTCAAACCGCTGAATGTTTACGAAATTCACAGAAGTTCTCAATGTACGTGTAGAAAGTTAAACACAGTCGTTTCTATACTGAAAATCTCGTTTTAAAGACGCAGTAGAATTCGCATACGTGCATTTCAAAGTTTGGTTCAGATTCGAGTTAATGCTCGAATTGACGGTTAAAGGGCCTGCCTCTTCGAAGAATGCGCTTTGCAAAACCCAGCATATCATTGAAGTTCATAAACTTATACCACATTCCAGTCGTGGCTGTATGTCGTAGGGTTTCTGGATCCGATCCGACCCGGACTCGGACTCGCCGGGTAATGGACCTAAAACCCGGACCCGAGAACCGGGATTGAAAACCGACGAGTCCGGGTATCTAGAATTTTTTTTTTGTGGAAATCAAAACTAACAATATTTAATCATAACTAACAATATATAGGCAAAAAAAGTCTAAAAATAGTGTATCAGTGAAAAAAATAAATAAAAAAAATACATTGGAAATCGTTTATCATCAGTGCATCGCGTTTCTAACAAGCTTCTTGTATTTACACTTATCGTTCAGAATTCATTCAAATAGTCTGGGGAATAATGATAAAATAAGAAAAAAATTGAATTTGAGAAAAAATTTTAAAAAATTTTAAGATTTTTTTAAATTCGTAAATAGATTATTATTTTTTATAAAGTACTTCTTATAATGTATAAAACTGGTACAGAATAATATTAAAACATCATTAATTAGGATGTTTTCATATATTTGATATTGGACCCGGACACAACGGGTTTTGAAAATTCGGGTTTTCGGAAACCCTATGTATGTAGCGTTGGTAAAGCGAACATAGCATTGGGAAAGGATAAAAGTTTTGAATAATATTCGTAAAAAATTGCATATATTAAACAGGATGAAGAATATTCTACATATTAAAAAAATCGATGAAATAATAATATTCATCGGTGAGGATAATAATAATAATAATAATAATGAAAAAAGTGTTATTTTCGGTGAAAAGGTTTGAAAATTTTCGATGATATAATAATATTATATTTAGGAATAAAATGTTTCATGATTATAGGAAGTATTGATCGAAATTTAATCGCGATTATCAGGCGAAGTGGGATTTTTTTTAATTAATGTAAAATTTATGGACGTTGATGAGTTTTTTCGTTCCATATCGAATTCGAAATTTGATACAAAATAAGACTTCCATTCTTTATATTGCAAAAATAAAATAAATACTATAACATGCAAATTAGGAACAAAAATAGTGCCCTTTTAAAATCACAATTCGAATTTTCACAACCACGACAAACATTATAACACAATTTGTACAATATATTACAATATTCATAACAAAAGAAAAATATTATTACGACAAAAAATTCAAATTTCTTTTCGTCAATTAAGTAAGCAATATTCATTAATAATACCAAAATAATCAACGTAATCATATCGATCAAAAAAAATTCATAAAAAAACCACATAAAAAACCCATAGAACTCCACAAGCAGGCTGATTAAACCCGGCAGAAGGGACGAGCGATTTTAACCGCATATTTCACAGGGTACGAAAATTGAAAGCCCGACATTCAAATTGACTCCACCGTCTTTTACGTCGGCTCCTAGTCGAGCTCGTCTCCTTGCTAGGACTTCCAGCAGGCTGCCAAGGATATTTATATAGGCGTCCGTGGTCGCTCGTAAAAGCGGTCCCTAATAGACCATCATTTTGCCTAGAACACGTACCAAATTGTGAGCGACGCGCCACTGCTCAACGTTTGATAATATTCGTGCCATGCTGTCTCCTGATCGACCTTCATTATGGTCGTTTTATATTTTTTTTGAGGTTTTTTTATCAGTTGGGTGTGTTTTCCAAGATTTGGGAAATAATTTTGTATATTTGGATTTTTTATTGTGATTTATTATCATTCGAATAAGTATGATAATTATTTAGTTTTTTGGGGAGAAATTTAATTTAAGTTTCATAAGAGACCCCATAGTATTATAGAAATGTAAGCGTGAGATTAAACACGGACGTATTTACGCCCACCACAAACTGCACCCTTAAAATAACAGATTTTTGACATGTATTCATTTGGGTGCTTTTTAGATCAAATATGAATTTAATCTTGTCGGATCTATCATTAGTTATTGATTATGTTAAGCGATGTATAACTTGTTCAATTAGATAAGGTTAACTTGTATGTGTAAAGCGAAGTATTTGTCACTGAAAAAATGGTGAGTAAATGAAAAATACATTATTTATTATTTATTTTTTAATATAATTCGTGCTATTTTTGAAAAAAATTATACGACAGTTTTGAGTTGCAAGGCCTTTGTATAATGTCAATATTTATTTTCATTGTGAGACTAAGTCATCTCATGTTTATTCTATTTAATTCTCATGTCAAGCAAGTTTGGTTACCTTTATACATACTCGTACTCTATATATTCTAGGGAACTCTATAAATTCGATAAAAAATAAATATCTGGTATTTGCATGCTTTTGCACACTTTTTATTCTTTGCCTTAGAATTGAAATGTAGATATGATAATAACTCACAATATTTGAATATTCTTCTCTTATCTACAGTGTAATTTTATGGAGCTGTAAATTTTTTTCACGTTGAAACTAACACATATCATAAAGTAACACATAATATATGTATTTTGTATATAATATAAGTATCATATATATTAGTATACGTATATTGATATTTTCAAGATATATTGAAAATAATTAGATCAAACTAATTTTTAAAATATTATAAAAACACCACGCAAAAAACCAATAGAATTGAAAAAAGTTTCAATATAAAATTGGAAAAATATAAAGCAAAATTTTCATTTAGGAAAATTAAAAGATCCTATTTAAAAAAAAAATTATATATGAAAATAGTTCGCTTCGTGTAGACGTTGAATGTGCAACGGTGCAAGCAGGCAGTGCGGGCGTTCTTAATCTCGTATAACGAGACGTTCGTCTTCTTTATATCGTTTTCTTTTTTTCGAGCTCTTTTACCCAGTTTGCCACCCCCTGAAATGGACTGAGGGGGTGGAGGACTCCTTTTTCGTATTTTACGGAAGGTTCCGGTTTTAATTTTCGCCCCCGTCGACGAAAGTTCATAATTTTTCTACGCCGTTACCACTGACTCGACAATTCGGACGAGGCGTTCCGCGCGATGGCCATTTCGAATATTTTATGATGGGATATTATAATTTTTTTCATAAATATTCGAAGACTTCTGATTTCTATAGGTTTCTAGGAAAATTATGGATTCATATTTTTTTCGATATTACTTATTGAATATATAATAATACATAAATTTGATGTATCTAGTGTGTATCGGAGATTATATTCTAATGTCGCATTGAAGTAGTAAAATGAGGTGTAATATTACTTTGAATTTATAAAATAATACGATTTAGAATATTAAAGCGTCATATTCGTTAACTTTGTATACAATTGTCAGAAATAAGTTGTACGAAGAATTTTAAATATTTAACGGCGAGAGAAAAAGCTTTCCTTCAATTAGGATTCGAATCGAGCAATGCTAAACCGCGAAGAAAATTAAATTTTCATTTTGTCAGTTGCCGTTTCCCCTTTATATATACATATTTTTTTTTATTCGGGTTAGACGCCTTCGTTGCCTTTAAGGTCAGCCATCATTTAATAGTGAATATAAATGAGGCCAAAAGCTGAATTCGAAAAATGATATTAAAAAAAAAGGCGTCAAATTTTGTTCTGATGCATTAATAAGAGTGGACGTTTCATTTTTGAAAGTTCATCGAGTCATTAAAGATAATTTTCTTGGATGAATGACGGTAGAAAAAATAGTTGTGAATCAATTACATGATAAATAATAATTGTTTTTGTTTATATTTAGAAATATCGATTATATCTTAAGTCAATTTATCAAAAAATTATGTAAATGTTAATATATTCTTAAATTGTTTTTTTTGTACAAACATTAAAAAATCCGATTATATATTGAAAGCAATCAAATTTTTTTAGAAGAAACTACTTATAAGTAACGTCAGGGGGAAAACGTTTTGTCGATTTACGTGCTATTTTGTATTGAATAAAATGAGATTCGAAAGACAAATAGAACGTATATATTCATCCGTTACAATATAAATTTGAATACGGTAAAGAACGCATAGTTTCCGTACTTGAAAAACAATAACCGCTCTATATGGATTCAAAAATGAAGAAAGAAAATTTTAAAATCGATCGGTAAAACAATCATAAACCCATAAACATGCACACCAATAAAATAAGCGAAAACGCATGTATCTGATACTATAATATATCAAATGCAACGGAAAATTTCTTATATGAAACTTTGGAGGGGAAACATTTTGTCAATTTATGTGCTATTTGCTATTGAATAGAATTAGATTTGAAAGACAAATAGAACGTATCTGTTCAACAGTTAACAATGTAAATCGGAATAGGGCAAAGAACGCATGGCCGTCGCACTTATGAAACAATAACCTCTCTACACGGGTTTGAAAACGATAAAATCAAATTTTGAAATCGAATGAAAAAACGATCATATACTCATAAATGTACAAATTTATCAAATAAGCGAGAAAGTACATATTCGATAGTGCAATATATCGAATACAATTGAAAATTTCTTATTTGAAACTTTAGAGGAAAAACTTGTATCGATTTGCATGCTGTTTGTTATTGAATGAAATTTGACTTGAAAGACAAACAGAACTTATTTATTCATTTGTTACAATATGAATTTGAATACGACAAAGAATGCATGGCCGCCACATTTACGAAACAATAACCGTTTTACACGGATTCTAAAACTAAAAATCGAACTTTAAAATACAACGATAAAAGGATCATAAATCCTTGAAAATAAATACTAATAAAATAAAATAATAAAAAAGCGAAAAAGTACATATCCGATACGAAAAGTTTTATGATGGCGCGAGCGATCCCTGGGCGCCCTACGTGTGAAATATGGCGCCGAGACGCGAAATCCGCCGAATCTATTACGTATGGATTTATTAGCCGCTCTCCTGCTCATGATACGGCCTTATTTTAAAAATGATATATTGGCGGCAAAACGCTGCCGCCAAAAATGAGCAGAAACCGAAAAAAAACGGCGCGCGGATGTGAATATTTCCGCTGGAGGGCCTCTTTTTTTGCGGCGATGGGGCACCCTTCGAGTGGATCTCGACCGGGTTTTATATGGACTTTTGTTTTGTTTTTACTTTTTTTTATTGTTTGAAAAGGGAAATTTTGTGTTTTCGTATTTGTCAATTTTTCGTTGCGGTTATTATTGTGTTCTTTTGTGGGTCTTGTGAGAATTTTGATGGATATGAATTGTTTATTAGCCCGAAGTTGAAGATATATTTAACTGTAGTCGATTTAAGATTTGATGAACTTTTTTTTAACGAATGTACATATTTTTTATTAAAATACGCATCTATTGGAAAATGTTGAGAGCCACTGTTCTAAGTCGCTGTAAAGCATCAGCAAAAGAAAAGGCGAAAAATAAAACGAGCCAAAGAGGTGTGAAGTAATTGGTTCGTAACTAAAAGAAATAACATTTTCGAAGCCACAAATTTTCTCAGGTTTTTCTTCTCACCCGTCATATTTTCGCTTTTTCCCCAAGTAATTTTCCGAATTCACACGCATTACATCGGCTTTAATTATCGTAAAACACGAGCATTTTCCAGGATTACGGCATACCGTGGATCGCTCGCAGTTTTCGGAATATACTCGAATTCGACTGATGGAAATTTTTATATTCCAAGAATAACATTTTGTCGGTTATGCTAAAATTTTCCCCGCTTTCGGTCGGGGTGAGCCCCGAACAAGTTTCCACTAGTGCCGAGTCGTCTCAACAAAGTTTCCCTTGGTCGAAGACATTTCGAAAGTTTCAAACAGAAATGTTGGTTAATGGTTTGGCTCCCTCGAAAATATTCCATGGCGTGTGAACGTTTTGCCATATCCATAAAATTCGTTAATAATACAAGCTTTCGGTATTGTATGGGTTTCTTCATGGCGTGTTTGTAATATTACGTATATAGAGCGAATCATTGTTCATTATTTCGTGAGAATAATTCATGTATTAATCTGTCTATAGAGAGTTGACAATTGGCTTTCGAAATTAGATTTAATTAATCAAGCGGTTTTCAAATTGTATTTTTAGAATGAAATTTGCATTGCTTCTTTGAAATAAATCCACAAATTCGAATTATGATACAATACTTATACGAAAATGTAATTTAAAATATATTTTTTTGACAAAAATTAATGTTAAACATTGTGTTATATGTGAACAAAAATAATATTTCGAAACGATTAAAATTTTCCGAATGTTTATAATTACATGAAAATTTAAGACACAAATGAAAAAAAAAAATTAACATGGTTCATTTAATAAACGTTTTAATAAAATATCGTGATACTTCCATATTATTAATTTAATTTAATCAACGTTTATACTCAAATTTTCCACCCACGAAAAAAAAAAAAAAAACAAAACGCCCCCAAAAAATATAATAAAACCGATCTTGTATTATGTCTACATAGGTAAGGGGAACGAGGCGTCGGATAACGCCGCTGTTCGGCGGAAAATCAAATTCAAATTAAGGGGTGGAACTAATTAAAGGAAAAATGCTCAATCATTTTGCGGTCGGCGGTAGAAGAAGACGAAAAAGAAGCACCATCGTTGCGTGGATAGTAATAAAATAGCAGCCCTGCTTCCCCGTTCCAGGGCCGAACTGTAGGCGAAGTGGGCAAAGCAAGCTGTTGGCCCTCCAAAGATGGGGCTCCCCACGGTGCTCGGGGTGGAAGGAAAAAAAATGGAGAAAATCGCCGTCTTGCGAATCCATCGCGAGAAAAGCCGTGTGCCGTGGTGTGTCGATTTATAATGTTCGGGAATATCGTCGTTTTTATTATATTTGGGGGGGGAGGGGTGGTTTGTGCGTTATGTGAGTCATGGGAAATGTTTGTGAAAGTGTTGATGGGTGGGGAAAGATTTTTAATGTGATGGTTTTTTGAATGATTTATTATTTGAATTCGATGTGAATTTTGTATGAGTATACATTTTGAGATTTTATATTGTGTTTATAATTATATACCTATATAATACATAAGTTGATGTATAAATGAGAGTTTGGTCATTTTCTTTTCTCATAAATAGGTAATTATTCCAAGACGAAAATACATGATTTCAAAACTGTCTCATAGAAATAATATTAAGAGTATGTTAGATATTCGTTTATTTAACGGTATTTTCATTTTATTTATTACGAGTGAAAAGGATTGAAATAGAGCATTCTCGAAGTTGATTTAGAATTCAAGATATTTTTGAAATATCATAATATGAAAATATGTATATCGTATGTTTGAAAAATAAATATTTTGCCATTCTATGTATAATATGAGATTATTATTATATTTCATACAACATTATTAATTGTGGTTCCGGTCAAATTTACAATTTATAAATCATTGAATAACAAAGCGGATTTATATAACGGAATTTCAAAATGACGAGATACCGATGAGGCTGATTCGGAAAATTGAAAACAAATTTTAAATTGAAATTCCGTAAAATATATTTTGAAATCATATTCAAATATTATTTATCGTTATATAATATATAAAATAGTCAATTTCACATGTTTCTATAATATCTGTGGTAACGCTAACTATAATATAATAAAAACCAATCATTAATTTTTCAGAATCGATTCGAATCAAACCACAAAACAATTTTATGTTTATAAAATACGTATTTGATAATACTCAACGAATTCATCCATAAAAAAAAATTAAGATTCATTTCAATATTATAAAAGAAACTTACACAAATCGAGACCAACCTACACCCGGCAACGCGGTGGCGTTGCAAAATTCGCGCAAAGGCTGCTCTCGCGCTCCCGCCAAAATGAGAGCCGCCGCGGAAACATAAAGAGGAACTTTAATACAAATTTAATGAATAGAGGGCCCCTTCCGAGGGGTGGGTCGGATCTGCGGCCCTTGGCCCTCCGCCGGCCCAGCATCATAATTTCCGGCCGCAACAGATGGCGTTGCGCCCCGAAGTTTGCTCGGGCCCGGCGAAGCCTTCGGGACAGATGGTATTAATATAAAACCGACCGGACCGACTCCGCAAGAATGATTCATTGTAAACTTGGGAGAGGTTGTGCGCTTTTTATGCGTCGAGGTCTCTGCGGCGGTGATGCGTTGTCTTCGACGGGGCTTTTGTGCGCGGTAGTTATTGCTCTGGTGAGGTTGTGTTGTTTTTTGTAATCGGTCGATATATAGGTTTTTTTTCGTTGGGATTAAAGAAGACTGTGCGGTTTTCGGAGGGGGAAAGGGTTCATGTGTTGTGTGCGTTGATTATGACATCTATGCATAATTAATATGGTTTTAGTTAGTGTGTGATTTGTTTTTTATGGCTTATCGTTAGATATTTAGTGTTTGAGGATAGTGATTTTTAATCGAAAGCTATGTGACCTTTTTTAGGGCAGCGAGAAAAATTTGTTGAATAATAAAATATAATTTTAAAGAATCGAATGCTTGGATATTTTTTTTTCATAATTTTTAAGAGAAGAAAAATTCTCAAGGAGTTAAACATTAAAACTATCTTTTACTAGTACTAAATGATCAACAGTCAATTGTATAAGATTACATCAATCTTAACTTTGTATACTTTCGGAAAAAAATATGAACATAAAAATAAAACATAATAATACATGCGAAATCAAATTAATAGGGACAATATGTTTAAATTTTGACGATTTCGCTAAGAGAACTATCTCGAATTTAATTGCATTTTTTCATATATATAAATAAAAATGAATGTACATATGTACGAGTATGTATGGATGTCTGGATGTATGCGTCCTATGCATGCCTTTACCGTTTTTCCGATCAAGATGAAATTTTGTAAATATGTTGGTTATGCATCCAGAAAAATTTCTGCATAGGGTGACTATATTTTTCAGGACCCAAAACGGGACGCTTAGAAAAAAATTTCCCCCCTCCCTATACAAAAAAAATTGTTACAAGTCCAAAAAACTTCCCTAGATTAATAACGTTAAGAAAACACACTACCGATAAAATATATTTGCCCACCAGGACAAATCAAACAATTTCACGAAAACGATGGGATGAACGCAAGACACGACGAAAACGGGACTGTCCCGGCAAAAACGGGACGTATGGTCAGCCTATCCGCATCATTGAAACCATTATACAACTCGATCTGACGCTATTTTAAGATGAAATAAATATTGATTGGTTTCGATTTTTCAGTTTAGATTTATCTGTTATCATGATTTTTCATAAAAAAAAAAATAAAAACAACTAAAAAATCCAAAGAAACCTGGAAAACGCCGGATACTACCGCTAGTTTGAGATAAATTCGAGTTTTTTATACTTCTAATTACCAAGATCAAACGAAGTTGTCAAAACTCTAGTTCGAAAATTCGAATAAATTCGATTTTAGTTAGAAATTTTCGCTATCGTGATGTGGATAGAAAAGGTATGTCCTCACTGATAAACTGTGGCACATGCGATACATGTGTAAATACTGTGATAATGCAATTCAGTTACAAAGAAAATTTGGTAGTATTCGAGAATTCGATTCCATTAAAAAATAAGCGAATTTGAAAGAGTTTTAATTAAAATAGTGAATTTTTAAATATTATTTAGTAGTTTTTTTGAATATTAATAATATTTTTTTTAATAGGAGGATATTTTATGGAGGTCGTGAAGAGTAGAACCGGAAGAGTTAACACGAGGAATGAAGGGTAAAATATAGTTCGATGGCTATAAATTTGTTCGGACGCGATACCGGTCCATGATATATCGACAGCATAACGGCAAAGGTCTCGTGTCATTCTCTCTACAAGTTTGACTAATCTGCAAAAGGTCGACATCGAATTCAACCCTTATTTTTTCATTATAGATACAGAAACATTTCTATGCCGACAACAAAAAATAAAACATTGATGTAACATTAATAAAACAATTCTATTTAGTTTTTTTTTACACAGAGTGCAATATAAGCGACGTCAAAGCAGCGAATATCAAACGCCTGTCCATTTAAACAAATATGGATTAGAAACATTATTATATTACGTACACAATATACATTTCAAAAACAAAACGGGGAAGAGTTTCATATAAAATGAAACAGAATCGGCATTTTACATCGAAACAGTTTCACAGGATTGGCAGTTTCATCACGTAACTACGTGTTTTTCACTCGTCAAAAACGAGTCTTTCATTGCGTTTGAATGTCGTTCACGCATCAACAGCGTTAAACGAGATGTTCGAAAAATTCATTTTCCCCGAAAAAAAAATACCTGCGATACTAACGAAATATCGACGACGCGAAAATTATAAGGAAGAGACGCGTGCGTGACGCCGCCATCGCTAATTTTGCACAAAAAAATATTCCGAAAAACGAAAGGGCAATAAGGATAAAAGCGAAACGGTCCATTTCGTTGCAGGGGTAAAAAGTTAAACAAATCTCGTTGGCGAGAGGTTGAATTGTCGGGCCCCGGTGGATACCGAGCCGGCAAACAGACCAAGTCCCGCAAAGTAAATACCCGTGTTAGGGCTTAACTCGGCACTTGGGACCTCGGACTGTGACGTTTTTTTTTGGTAGACAGGGCTGCCAACTTGGCTGTTAAAGGCCGGATATTGAACAATGGGTGCTGGGATTTTCGTCGATAGGTGTGATGTTTTTTTCGTTTGGGTAGTTGAGGGTGAAGGAGTCGTCGAATTTTAGTATGGAGGGTAGTTTTTCGTGTATTTAGATCTTTTGTATATTGTTAGAAAAATATTAGGGAATAATGTTACTTAATTATTTTTGTAACTGTGTTGTTTATATATGATAAAGATTTAGAAAAAGCGCTTAATGTTATCTCCAATTAATAAAAAAATTAACTGTTATTACAGTTGAAAATCTTCAGTATAGTTATGATATTGGTCGTTTATGATACAATAAAAAATACGATAGCAACCATCTAATTGTAGAGTAGGATATTTGTGATTTCTATTAGTCAAATATGAAAACAAACACCTCTTAAACAATTATATTTCGTCCATTGAAAATTTATGCAATTCAATGCGAGCATTTCCCCCATAATATTGTTTGCTTGTTTGGCTGAAAACCTCGCGATTGCATGGCAAATTTTTCGAATTCAAATTCATTTCATAAGTGGACAAGTATATTTCGATTGTTTTCAAAACACATCTTAAAACATTATCGAACATATTACGTCATGGTTGGTAACGTATTAGGTAAAACCCATTATTTTAATATAACATAACATAATATAATATAATTTGATAATATGAGTTTTAACTATATTTTCATTATAATCAAATCATGCTAGAAATCAAAATTTTCTCGTTTCATAAAAGCCTTAATATAACACATGTAGGTAATAATTCACCCATAGCAATTAATAATATCACGATTTCTTATTCCAGAGCCTCGTCTAACTGGACGTTTTAATTAACCAAATTTTTCTGAAATAAAGAGCATTGTATTCGGATTCGCCGAAAAACCATGCAGAGTATTCCGATTTTTCCCAAACTGCAGTTACGTATTAAATAACACAAATAACTCGCAACTCCTAATTGCCCCGATTTTTCGATTCATTTATCTTTTGCGCTCCGGCTGATAACGCTCGTACGTTTATTTTGCATCTCTCAAAATGGAAAAAAATCCGTTCAGTCTTAAGCTTCGAAAACGGACGCGTTGATGTTAACGCATAATTTGCAGATGAAAAATATATCGCAGCCTTGGGCGGATTTTCCTCGGGAGGAAATGTTCGAGCATGAATCAAGCGAGCGTATTTTGTACGTAGACATGTGTTTCGATCGATGGATTTGTGTAGATGTAGTATCGTATATGTATGTTTAATAAATTTAAATTGTAAGATAGTTGAGTGAAAATTGAAAAACGAAACTTTTTCAGACAAAGACAAAATAGCAAGAATTCAAAGGTTTGTGAATTATTTGAATAAAATATTTTTATATAAAAAAAAATATTTCGACACAACATTTAAATTTTCGTAATTATAAATATCGACATTTTATGCAATTTTTCGAATACGATTGAAGATTCTTCGTGCATTTTTCATAAAATTTCGTTTTGTATGATGATCGAAAGTCAACTGCGATGGATAAAAGACCTTTTTCAAATACTTGTCAGCGATTCGTTGTTTGAACGAGTCGAAAAAGTATGCGTCCATTGTTACATACAGCCTCAATATAATGGAGGGAACATTTTTTTCGTATTCTCCATCTGAGCGAAATATTATTTTCTGTCTGCTAGTCTGTCAATTATTACGTGATAAAAAACGGTCCAATCTTTACATGTGTACCAGGTGGTCGATTGAACGATGATTTTCTTATGAATACCAAATAATGTACTCGAAGATAAATATCGATGGAAAATTATGCAAGTGCAGGTTTTCATTCTAAGAAAATTCATTGAAATGAATTATATAAAGAAAAATATAATTGAAATATAATATATAATATTATATTTCAAATATATGATTCAAATAATAATATAAGGAAATGTTTACATATTTCAACAAAGATTGATTCTGTAGACGATTTTGAGCGATATAGTCCTTCGGCGAGGTACAGAAGTATTAACGTCTATGCAACCTTCTTTCAACGGATAAAATATAAAAACACCCTCTGGGTATGAAATAACATCCCCTGGGAACTGTGTACGATAAGGGCTCTTTCCTCCTCGTACATAAATGAACCTTGCGAGTGTGAACTTAAGGAGTCCGCTCGCAATTTATACAATATGCTCGTATAATTTCCTCATAAAAATCTCGTTTTATAATTTGGAAATGCTCGACGAATATTGATGATATGTCCGGTGATGAATAATATTTAAATTCTCGGAAACGATTCAAATGCATTTGAATGATATTGTGAAAATAAATTTTATGTTATTTTTAAATCATAGTTTTACATGTTCCACGTTCAAATATTAAACTTAAATAGGAAATTAAAAATTTTCATAATAGATATATCAAGTTCAAAAGCTTTTATTTCACTCTATATTTCATACATTTCATAACTAAAATATTCTTTATGCAATTTATTTTCGAAATTGAACTGAAATACATGCTAATTTCATGATTTATGAGATGATTATTCTATTTAAGGTTTTAATTTTGAACGAACTTCTCGATTCTTCAGTGAAACGCTGCTCATATTTTCTTTTGTTTAATGGGATTCAAGTGGCTTAATTAACGGGGGGAAACTATCATTTAGTTTAGTAGGAAGCTTGGTAACCTACAATCCATTTACTATCGAGCTAGAAATGCATCAAGATTCCATTATAAAATGAGGATAAAGTTAAACTGTACATATTACTTATTATGTATAATATTTTTAGATCGTAAAATAAAAAAACAATTTAATAATTTTTGTAGCGTAATACATACATTTCCAAAATGAAACAAAACTTTTTCCCGTTAATAAGCGTAACATCAGTCGACTTAATTGGAACGTTCGTTTTATATATTTTTTCGAGAAGATCCTTGCTCTAGATTTCGGGACGTTTCCTTAACGATTCATCTCACATTCGTTTCTTTTACGCCTATGATATGGACAAAGCAATCGTCTAACGATGTTCACTTTTTTGCACGGCAGGGTATCAATCTTGGCCACGATGAGACATAACAGCTCACATCAGATTGATGGCGACTTTTTATATAACCTCTCGGCACGTTCAACATTTACCGACTATTATAGAAAAATTGAAAAAGCGACCAATTTAACAGGAGGGGTAAAAAAGCGGCGCTCGTTAAGGCTTGATTAACGAAAAAGAGTGAAATATATTCAAGGAAAAATTATGCGTAAATTCAATTGCTAGAGACACTATAGTCGTACGAAATAATAAGCAATGCTTCGAAATTAATTTGGGTAATACTTCCTCTTTCTGTCGGCTAAAGCGCTAGTTCCATGGAACGGGCTATAAAGATAGGAATAAAATTCAAATTAAGTAAACGCCGAAAGGTTCGAGTGAATTACGGCCGCAGACATTATTATGTTATACGCGTATAGGAGAAAAAGCGAGCGAAAATTTAGAACGTGTACAGTGCATACATAACGTAAAATAATATTGTGAAATGTGTGTGGGAAAATATCCGAAAGTGTCCAACAACTTTGCGAAATTTATCGATACTGAAATGAATGTTTATTATAGGGAAAGCTCAGTGAGTATTGTATGAACTCGTTTATTATTGAACATTATAACATCGCACGCGTGATTTGAGGAAAAATTTTGAAAATACAATATAATGACAGTATATTTACACGTTGAATATAGTTGAAAATGTGAAATGTTTATTTAATTTATTATATAAAATATTATAGAATATTTTGTAGATATTACAACATTTATTTTAATTTAATATTAATTTATCTAATAAAGCATAGATTTCCACATCACCCAGGAGGTACTATGCTAGATGCTTTACATTTTTTTTAATGTGGGAAAATTGCCGAATTAAATTTCGAAGTTCAAAATCATCTTCCTTGTTCACCAGATCTCGCGCCATCAGATTTTTATTTGTTTATGTTCTTGGAGCATTCACTAAGGGAAAAAAAGTCAACAGGGTGAAAAATTTAGAAAACCATTTAAATTCATATTTTGCATCAAAGCTAGGATGACCATATTTTCCAGGACCCAAAACGGGACGCTCAGAAAAAAATGTCCCCTCCTATACAAAAAAAAATTGTTACACGTTCAAAAATTTTCCTTGATTAATATCGTTAAGAAAATACACTACCAATAAAATATATTTTCCCACCAGGACACATCAAACAATTTTACGAAAACGACGGGATGAAAGCAAGACATGACGAAAACGGGACGTATGATCAGCCTATTCACATCATTGAAACCATTGTACAACTTGATCTGACGCTATTTTAAGATGAAAAAAAATTTCGCTTTTTCAGTTTACATTTATCTGTTATCATGACTTTTCAGAAAAAAAAACGACAAAAAATATCCAAAAAAAACTTGGGCAACGCCGCTAAAAAATTTATTAAAATATGGATTATTCGAGTTTCTTTCGATAATAAGATTTATAATGTTACTAATCGTTCTTTAATAAAATAAGAAAAAAGATTCGTTTAATAACTCAATAGTTATTAGCGATATAGCTTTTTGTCTCATTCAAAAAAATATATAGGTAAAATTAAGTCGATTTTGATGTTCAAACTGTTGCGCCTAACAAAAACAAAATGTATGCGATTAAAGAAAATCGACTCGGAACGCGTTTGTGCCCATTTCATTAATTCGATAATGTTAATCCAACGAGGTTTTTTCTTCACAATATAAAAAAAGGTTCCGTAGGAAGGAAAAGACGTAAAAAAACGAGAGATATTTAAAAATATCTAGGCCTTCAGTACATAATGCGAGTTCAATTTATATTATATTATACGTATACGATAAGTTAATTAATGGGCTTGTTTCTGAAATTTGTTTTTTAATCTCTCTCCTGTAAAACAAAATCAATTCTTTCTGAAATGTTTATCCTTATTCAGTACATATTTCTGTCTTGGAACATTGAAATTTATGTATATTGATTGTCATTATAACATTTGTCTCAATCATATATGTATGTAATTTTTTTAACGATTTCGTTAAATATTATTAAAGTACTTAAAATGTTCCCATTCATGCAATCCTCCATATAATAATAGCGCTATTCTGTCTGTCTGTCTGTCTGTGTGTGTGTGTGTGTGTGGGGTCACGCTAGAAATTATGCACTGAATTAGATCCTTTGCCAATGTGCGTTCACATTTTCACGCTAAAAATTATGCACTATTCGAAATTGGAAATTTTTGTTTTTTATTTGAATTTGAATTATAAATATTTTTTTTTACATTTGAATTTAAGTAATTTTTATTTTGATTATTATATTAGGTGTACCGGAAAAAATCCGTTTTTTTTAAAAATAATAAAAATTTATATTAGGGGTATCGGAAAAAAATTCCATTTTTTTTAAACATAATAAAAATTTATTCATATATATTTACGGGCATATAGTAATTATACAATATAATCGCCATCATTATTTAGGACTGTCTGCCATCTATTAGGCAGCTTTTCGATCCATTTTTTGGAAAATATGGAGGGCTTTGATTAGGGTGACCATACGTCCCGTTTTCGCCGGGACAGTCCCGTTTTCGTCGCGTCTTGCGTTCGTCCCGTTGTTTTCGTAAAATAGTTCGATTTGTCCCGTTTTGCCGGTTTACATATTTTTATGGACAAAAGATGGCTGAATTTTTTTTATATTTATCAAAATTGTATTTTTTAATGTGTTTTCCTTGAATCTTTTTTGGTCAATAATTTAATTGAAGTCTTATTTTTATATTTTGATTTGTATTATTCCTAGATTTTTTCGAATTTTTAAAGAATCGCTCAAAAATTCAACAGAAAAAACTAATATAGTATTTTCAAAAATGTCATTTAAAGATAGCCTACATTTTTTTAAAACAGAGAAACCCATTATTTTGTTCTCTACTAATATCGTGTAATTAAAAAAATTCACTGTTTTTCGCTGAAAACTTTTCCAAAAATAAAAATTATAGATAAAGACATGATGCAAAAAGTGCGAAACTCGAACGTTGTTTTTTTTAATGAAAATGAAAATGAAAATAAATATTCAATGTATTTTTGAATTAAGCATTATTTCGTCAATATAAAATAATGAAAGAATTCGATTAACTGAAAAGAAAAATATGGCACGAAAATAAAAGATGGATTTTTCAATAGTTCTATTCTTAATAGAAAAAAATCATAAAAATAGTTTCTGTCACTTCTGATCGTGTTTTCTTCTCAAAATATATTTGAAATAATATTATCCATTGTTAAAAAGTTATTATGAGTAACAAATTCGTTAATAAATGTATGATATTGGAAAAAATATGGGTGGGAAAAAAAATTTCATCGGTAGTGTACTTCCTTAACGATATTAATTGAGGGAAAATTTTTAAACGTGCAACAATTTTTTTTTATATAGGGGAGGGGGGAATTTTTTTGGGGGAACGTCCCATTTTGGGTCCTGGGAAATATGGTCACCCTACTTATAAGCTACATGCTAAATTTATATTCAGTCCAGTCCAGTCCAGTTTTTAAAAAAACATATAAATCCAGTTGACTAAATAAATTGTGAAACATAGCATTGTGTAATGGAAAAATATTTTTAAATCACTTAAAACGCAAAACTTTAAATATCTCGAAATGATTATATCAAAACCAATGTCAAAATTCTTTAGTTACGAATTTAATTAGCGATATACAGTCGAGCTACCTAGTAGCCAATTTCAAATGAAATTTCTAATATTGATATAATACAAAAAAACACTTGTACATACGAAAAACAACTGAAGCGTTTAATGTATGTAATTTTTCTGAACATTTATTCATACCATTTTCTGTATAATTTGATAATTAATTAATCAAAAATATATTTTTAAAATTACATACACACACACAACACAGTATCTTTTAAATAATACTCTGCAATGATCGCACCTAAAAATTGATACACAGCTTTAAACAAATCATAAATTAAGAACAATTTATAGTCTTAAAAATATGTACACAAGACTTAAAAAAAAACACCTCGCACAAAACCAACTATGTTATTTGTGCAAAGTTGTAAAAAAACTAATAATTTAGAAACCAGTTTTTTTCACATAATTAGTTCATCGATACATTCCTCGAATAACATCACCCCAACACAAACACCCATCGGCCATAACTAAACGCAAAGCACACCGCGGTATTTGTACACAGCCGCAAAATGCCTCGGAACCTTCAATTTTCTTTCATTTTTCACACATTTTCGCCGACGATTCGAAAATTTGGTCCCGCCACTTTTTACACCAGTCGGATAGTGGGAAAAACGCCACGTAGCGAAAACGGCCACGTTGTTATTTTCACCCTCACTATACATGGTGGGCAGTAGACAAGCGGCGCTTTTATCCACGTCAGATACGAAAAGTGGGCCGAGAAATAACTGGGCACGAACTGTACCAGCTTTACTTTTCGGCCTTTAATTTTCCGCAGTTAACTTCGTCTAGTTTCACAGATGACACCGAACATGAGAAATCCGCATACGCTGGGAAAAGGGTGCATCTAATGGGGGCGTAGACTGAGCGTCCCCAGTTCAGTATAGTTGAAAATTTCGAGAAAAGTGTGTACGGAAATTCGTTTGTATGTGATGAATTTTCTGGGAAATCCTATATGTATTATAATTTGGAATATATATTTTATAAGAGGTGTATGTTAGAAAACATTTTGTATTAAATTATTACGTGCTTTCGTTTCCCTTTTAATTTGAATTTTTCGTTCGGCTCGTTGATATAGTGGCGAAAGCAACAAGGGTGTTTTGCTTAAAGGCAGGTTTAAGAGACCATAAACTTCGTTAACAAGAAAATTAAATGACTTGATGCATTGCCACAAAGCAGAGTTTTTACAGTATACGAAAATATTTTAAATTTTATGTCATTTATATACGCAACATGAGCAATATCCAAAATCAAAATTTTGATAATTTTTTAATATTATATTATACGAGCGGTAGGCCCGATGTTATAACATCGCACGCGTGATTTGAGGAAAAATTTTGAAAATACAATATAATGACAGTATATTTACCCGTTGAATATACATAGTTGAAAATGTGAAATGTTTATTTAATTTATTATATAAAATATTATAGAATATTTTGTAGATATTACAATATTTATTTTAATTTAATATTAATTTATCTAATAAAGCATAGATTTCCACATCACCCAGGAGGTACTATGCTAGATGCTTTACATTTTTTATAATGCGGGAAAATTGCCGAATTAAATTTCGAAGTTCAAAATCATCTTCCTTGTTCACCAGATCTCGCGCTATCAGATTTTTATTTGTTTATGTTCTTGGAGCATTCACTAAGGGAAAAAAAGTCAACAGGGTGAAAAATTTAGGAAACCATTTAAATTCATATTTTGCATCAAAGCCTTCCATATTTTACAAAAAAGGGATCTAAAAGCTGCCTAATAGATGGCAGACAGTCCTAAATAATGATGGCGATTATATTTTATAATTACTATATGCCCGTAAATATATATGAATACATTTTTATTATGTTTAAAAAAAATGGAATTTTTTTCCGGTACCCCTAATATAATAATCAAAATAAAAATTACTTAAATTCAAATGTAAAAAAAATATTTATAATTCAAATTCAAATAAAAAACAAAAATTTCCAATTTCGAACAGTGCATAATTTCTAGCGATATTATTATTATTATATGGAGGATTATAAAATATAGAGCGTATCCAAATTTTTAATAAAATTATAGTATTTATGTTCTTAAATTTCAAATAAGAAATATGTTTTCATACGAATTGTACATTTAGCGAGTCAACATTATTTTAAGAATTATTGTGAAACACACTTTCTTTTGAGTCGGAAGTATAAAGCGAGTACTTGCGCCTGTAAGGCTTTTACAGCCAGCTCGCTTTTGAGCTTCATAAAACTGAAGGCGCTCCTAATTAATGCCATGTACGAGTGAACTACAATTTTCGATTTGAAAACGCATTCCTATAGAAAACGGTTGTATAATCTACTTGACTTCCATAGATTGACCCCGCAAAATGTTAAGTGGCAGCCTTCTAAGTTGCAGCGGCAGAGAAAATCGCTTGGAAGTTTTGCCTGAAAAATAAGCTAATGAAAACACAAACGATGGAAAAGCGATTTTTATTCGGATAGGTATACTGTGACTTGTTTAAAGTTCACTTCTCGTATCGCATTTAAATTATATATATGTATGTCACAGTTCAAGTATCCATTCAGTCTGTTCATAAACGTACTAGTTTGTTTATATACATTCTAAATTGGCTAGTTCTAATGTACACAAAATAAACAATGAACATACAAATTAGTCTTAGTATACTCGTACTGATGATCTTTAGTTCGAGTATTGTATTGAGATTAAAACTGAACGTGGGCCAAACGCCGCATTTCTCATTGTCAGATAGGGAAAACTAAACGCACTTATTTAATGCCACACGTCTCAGTCAAAAGTCTAAACGTATTTATTATTAAACGCGTGTTTAGGTTAGGTTAGGTTAGCATTTTTTGCGTCACATTTACTGAACGTATCTTATTCAATTAGGTATTCAGGTCAAAAATATTTTATAAGTATCTTATCGTAAAAGTTTTATAGTATCGTAACACTAGTTTTTTTATACTCAAACTAAAATCGATAGTTTGTGTATAAACAAACTAGTACGTTTATAAACAGACTGAAATGGATACTTGAACTGTAATATAACATACATATACTAAAGGAGTGATATTACCGAAGAAAATATTGTATTAGGTCTTTAAGGTAACTTATCGTATATACATACATATTATATAATATGTTTTATTATACCGACTCTGATTTCGAAATGGGAAACTATTTCATTACGAATGTTTCCTGAAATAAAATATTTTTGGTATTATAGATATGTTGTTACAATGTACAAAGTTAGTACACGTAAATAATGTACCAGTTATGCGTCGGTCACGTCAAAAAACGTAATTTATTCAGCAGTTTATGCCAAAATGTTGCGCAGTTAAAAATTAACGAGTCTGCGTTTGAAAAGGGAGAATTCAATGAAAAATGTGTATATGTGTATATTTCTTTCGTCAGGAAAAACATTCGTCATTTTAGATTTAATTTGAACAACGTCAAAATATTTTTTTACGCGTTCGATGCTGAAAACGCTCTACAATACAGATTATTGTTTTGTATTAATATTATAAAATTCGATCTTGGGACTATACTCTAAAAACATACTAAACGACCCATTCTGTTTCTGAAATTGCATTTACTTACATCCAGACGGAAGTGAGTAAACATGCCTTTCGGCTAAACGTGCACAAGAGTCTTTAGCAAAAGTCTCCTTTTTGACGAGTGCGCACATAATCGTATTTAATTGCATTATACGAACCAGCCACGTAACGAAATTAAATGTGCTTTGCTACGAATTTGTTGAAATTGCAACAACTCACTGCGTGAATAAGTCTACACGATTGTAATCTTAATTTCGTTATATTTCGCCGGTTGAAATTTTCGCTTGCGGAATTGTTAAGAGGGTTTTTATGTGCGCCGACGTCAATGGAGTATGAAATATCGGATTATCTCGTTAATTTTGCATATAGCGGTTGGAGCTTGTTTCGGATTTAGTTTCGGGTTTATTTTATCATTTTGCTTTTAATCTGGTACGGTGATTTTTCAGTATTTAATCTCTTCGAATGATTTTATATAATATGTATAATGTCAGTTATTGTAATGTTTAGGTTAAAAAAAGTGAAATTAATAAGGAAAAGTGGTAAAATAATTGAATTGTAATGTAATACTAGAAAATCTATCATTTTTTAAATCATTATTCAAATACGCTTACCGTTTTTTATTAGTCAAAAGAACGAATACTCATTTTCGTCTCATTCGAGATTGAATGACTTTCATATTATTTGAAATACGGTTAAACTTATTTTTAAAGACCGACTAAATTTGTTCGTTAAGTTAGGAGTCGGCAAACTTTAAAACATGAAAACTTTAATGTAAAAATTTGATGTCCGACAGGCCAGATAGCAAAGTCGTATATAGTAAAACTGTATAGTAGATATTTATATGAGTAATTCTACTCGAAGTGCAATAAGAAAACTGATTTTAAATTTCAAAAAGTTAAAACTGATCGATCTAAAAATAATTTTAAAAGCTGAATCCGGCCCGTGGGCCGGAGTTTGCCGATACCTGGTTTAAGTCGTTACTCGTGTCAGAATCAGGCATTTTATTGTGAATACAAATAAATTATAACCATTTAGAATTTTTTTCATTATGGCAAATTTTCTTCTAAAAAAAGTTAGTTTAAAGATATTATTATTAAATCATTATCGCTCAATAAATTTATACGACGTTTAAAAGAGTTTTTTGATATTAAAGTTTCGGATATTTTTTTATCGCATGAAATAAGTTGATGATTTCAAATAATCGTCTCTTAACTATTATATACATATTAAATTCAACGATCATTGGAATCAAAACTAGAAATATCATACCGTAAATATAATACAAATATATAATAGTCGACACATCGTAATCACAAAGTTAATGCGTCAAATAACAAAATTTTTAATCATACCAAACAAGATTAGAATCAACAAAGCGCAGGACAACCCCGACAAGTATAACGTCTCATTATTCCACGAAACAACAACATACAACCGAGAATAATTTGAAACACGGCAACGTCTCCCCGCTTGATTCCCGAAGCCGCGACTAAAGCAGGATCTATTTTACGGACGGGGAGGGTTTCACTGCGGAAGATGTATATCTTCGGCGATATCCTCGTCGTCTCCACAGTGAAAATCAGGGCTCGCCGAGAGACCCATTTCCATAACAGAGGGACGTGAGCTTCGGTACCTCGATGCAGCATTCGTATGCAAGGCTCATTGCCCGGGAAACAATTTGGCCACTGTACCAAATATGCGCCGTGCCCCGCATACCACTCGCCGACCATAATGCAGCGATATGAGTGTACAGAAGGGGGGGGGTATATATGTATGTATGTATATGTATTATATATATATATATATATATATATATATATATATATATATATATATATATATGTGTGTGTGTATGTGTGTGTGTGTGTGTGTAAGGCGTTGAAAAGGTGGTCAACTGTCTGCTGGGACTTATGTGTAGGGTTTCTGGACTCGATCCGACCCGGACCTAAAACCGTAATGGACCTAAAACCCGGAGCCGAGACCCGGGACTAAAAACCATCGGGTCCGGGTAACAAGAAATAATTTATTTTTTATTTAAAAATATTTTTTTAAAATCAAAATGCGTTATAAAATTTAATTTTTTAACAAAATATAGGCGAAAAACAAAAATTGAATAAGCAATTCGAAATATTTGAAGATTAAATTTTCTTGCCTATTAAAGTACATACATATGTAAAACGTTATTTTCGTACGCAAATAATTTCTTCTCAGAATACCGCTAAGGATAATAAAATTCAACGGGGGCATATATGGATGCACGTCCGTCTTCCGAAATACAATGCATTTTCGAATGCGTCATGTATTTCAATTTGAGAAATACCTGCCTAAGTGCTTTCGTTTCACGGAAGGTTCACAGTTGCGATCTTTCGTCTGCAGTATGTATTTTGATTTTTCAAATTTTAAAACATTTTATTTTGGACCCGGACCCGACGGGTTTTGAAAACCCGGGTTTTCAGAAACCCTACGTTATGTGTCCACTGAGGAGATGTAAGGTATAAATTGTGTGGTTTGGGGTTTCGTTTCATTTGTTAATGTTATTTACTTATTATATTAGGCAATGTGATCGATGTGTAAGAATGATTTATGTTGAAAAAAATTTAAAAGTACCGTTTTAGTAGAAAGTAAAAATAATTCTATGAAATTTTAGAGTGAACATAGGCGTTTTTCATGAGTCAAAAAAGTGAGCAAGAATGCAAGAACGCAGGCGCGTATTTCTATTTATTTATTATACAGAGTTGCCTATGTCTCATAAAATTAGCTAACCACTAAACTCTATTATTTAATGTTATGTAATGTAATTCTTGTTATAATTAACAAGAATTTTTAATTTCAAATTAACAATTTTTGATTTAAAATTAACACTTTTTAATTTCAAATTAGCAATTTTTAATTTCAATTTTACACTTTTTAAAGATTAAACTTTAGATAGTAGTTAAATCCAGATTCATCGATGAAAATTATGGATTGACGAACTTCCGGGGCAATTTGAGATCGAATTTGATCGAGGCTCGCAAAAATTATGCTTTGCATTTTGAAGTATAATTTTTGCGAGCCTCAATATTGTACTTCAATGTGAACCTTAATCGTTTAACTAGTGCATTATTAATAAAAGTAATACTCAAATTAAGACGGTTATTTTATAGAATTTTTTCTTTAATTTTGTTTAATGTTATCGACGGGTTATTTTCGACTATATTTTCAATTACAAGTAGTAATTCTGATGACAGTTTAATGTTTCTTTTCCCACCACGAATTTTTTTCTCAAATACATCACCATTTTTTCATATCTCTTAATTATTCCATTAGCTGCATTTTTATTAATTCCAGCTATTTCAGCTGACTCCTGTATCGTTTTCCCATATTTGAAACATCTTATTAAAATCATATTTTTATCTGAACTAACATCATTATATTTTTCTGGACGATTGCGAGCAACAAATTTTATTAAAAATATATACATATTATTTAGTTTAATTTTTAAAGAGTAAAGTTTCATTTTTAAAAAGTGCTAATTTGATTTGAAAAAGTGTTTATTTGAAATCAAAAAGTGTTAATCTATCTATCTATCTATCTATCTATCTATCTATCTATCTATCTATACTATTATAAAACTGAAAGTCCCCCTGTCTGTCTGTCTGAGACGCTTTTTTTTTAATTAAAGTTTGTCCTTTATACAAACTGTGACGAAACCACCTAGAACGTCGAAACCTTCTCAAATACCTTAAAAAATAATCCTTTAGTGACTGGCGTACTTTAGAATCTCGAAAAAGGCCGAATTAAATTACGCAAAAAATGAATTAATTGAAAATTTTTCGGAAATTAGTAGGCGCCCCTTTTGATTTTTTCCGATATTTTTTCACTATTGGGGGTTATTTCAATGGCGGAATATCTTGCTATGGATCCCTAAGCGACGATCTATTTCGTATTTCGGACGGGAATGCGATATTCATCGAAATATTTGAGATCCAATGAAATGAAATACGCGAAAAATTCGTTTTGTACGCCAAAAACGGTCTTTCGGCCAAATCTGCCAAATAAGGCCCGACGCCATTTAATTTTGTTCAAATATAAATTAGTATGGAAAAATATGTTGAGCGAAAAACGTATCTATCGACATATAAATAAGTCATAGAATCCTAACCAATAATTTTTTCACATTAATTTATCGCGTCGATTTATCGATTTACCGAATCATACGAATGTCAAACTGTGTAGTTGATTTTTTTTATTTATTTTTTTTCAATTTTTTTCAAACTTTTTTTATAAAGTTTTAATGATTTTTTTTTCAATATTACTATATTTAAGCGTGCGGTTCTCAAACTTTTTTATAAAGTTTTAATGATTTTTTTTTATTTCAATATTTTCGTAATACGAAGTCTAATATCGATTTCTTTTTAGATTTTGATTAAATAAATTATATTAAAATAATAAATATTTTCAAGATACGTTTTTTTCAATAAATAATTTTTTTTCGTTTTAACAAAAAGCCTGCGATCCTCAAACTTTTTTTATGAAGTTTAGTGGATTTGGGTGTGTAGCCAGGGCGAGCCGGTACGCCCGAAGGGCTTATCCACTAGCGTTGAGGTATAATATAAAATCGTGCAATCCTCAAACTTTTTATAAAGTTATAATGACTTTTTTTTCATTTCTATATTTAAGCGTGCGGTTCTCAAACTTTTTTATAAATTTTTATAATTTTTTTTTTAGATTTCGTTTCAATAAATGATAATAAAATGATAAATGTTTTCAAAATACGTTTTTTTCGATAAATAATTTTTTTCAAATTTTAAATCGATATTAATTTCTACAACTCAATATTAGTGGGTGTGGAGTGTAGCCAGGGGGGCCAAGGTCCTAGCGTGAGGACTGGCGCAGCCAGTCCGAATACGCTAGTTTGAAATAAAAAATTGTTAATTTGAAATAAAAAATTGCTAATTTGAAATTAAAAAGTGTTAATTTGAAATTAAAATTGCTAATTTGAAATTAAAATGTGCTAATTTGGAGTAAAAAACCTGTATCATTTATAGACCCATGTGGCACGGTGGGACTGAATATGTCCCACCCATTATTTAAAGTAATTATAGTTTTTTATCATTCTTCTATTATTTTTCATTTTTTTTTCTCAATATTATATTCTCTTTAATAATAATAAAAACCAAAATGTAAAAAAAAAATTAAAAAAATTTTGTGCAACATGTGCATTTTTTTCGTTTCAAATTTCGTGCTTCAAAGGGTTAAAAAAATCTGTCCAAATAAGAAAATATTGAGACTATTTTGCATGGAAACAAAAATTCATGGAAATTGTATTTGATTGTATTATATATAGTTAAAACCTTTCAGTTCAATAATGTGTCATTTAAAATCCGTGAATTTTCAATTGATTAAATGAATTATTTGTTAAATATGGAATAACGTTGGATATCATAAAATATTCGTATGTTTAAATGATTAAAATGATTAAATACTATTGTTTTAACATATTATATGTATTTACCGAACGTACCAGGATTTTACTTAATCAATTGAATTTCAGAAGCATTTATTCAGTTTGATATTATTCATTTTTTTCAATTACTCAGTTTTCAGATGAATTTAGAGATGTATGTATACCTTTAATGTATAATGTAATATTATATTATATGAACTATTTTAATTATGTGCAGAAAAGTGAAGCTATTGTATTGCACGTCTTGAGAGTCTAAAAATACGTATATATTGTATTAATCCAAAGATCCAAATATCTATGGCTTTGAATTATTTTATTAGTAAGTAAAATACATATAACAAAAAAAACAACATGTCAAAATGGAAAAGTAATCAAAGTGAATAATTTATGATCGATTGTATTGAAATTGGAATTTTATCTGTAAATACGAACATATGTTTTTTGTAAAATAAATTTACATATGTAATACAACTCACATGTGTATGTTCGTAATAAATTGCCAAGTATGATGACTTTAAAATTTAATTTAAATTTGAATGAGCAGCTTAATTGTGTATGTCAAAGAAAAAAATATGCCATTGTCAATGTACATATACTGTTAGCAGCACGATTAAAACTATACAACATTTTCAGCGAATTTCAAGCTCCGCATACCAATAACTGAAAACGTATAACACCATTAATATTTAACACAGTATAAAGACGAGATCTCTATTTGAGATTGAGGACGAAATAAAAATCTGACGAATATAACCGAGTTAATTATTTAAAAAGTCAAATTGTAGATGAGCGGGGACGTCGCACTATCTCGCAGACGTCACAGTGCCGCAGAGCTTAACCAAACTTTGACTTGGAACATAACTAAATTGCTAATTCTGAAAGCCATGGCGCATAGAATATAATAGATATAACCGCCATAAGATGGCGTATTTTCGTTTACGAGTTTGACGACCCTAATTCGACGCGGAAAGTGCGACCACCTCGGTCGCTTCTTAATATTTTAATTTGTAGACACACCTTAATGTTTTCAATAAAAAAAATACGATTACTTGATCGATACTATTATTTTTCTTTGAAAAAAATGATAATTCAAATCTCGCAAATTATATGACGTTTTGTGTCATCTATATTATGATAGTGCTCTGCAACCACTGTACACAGTCTGCGCACAGTACTGTGTAACGAGACGATATTTGCTGTGCCGCGGCGTATTTCCAAATACATGAAAAAATTCAAGTAATTTGGCGATAATATAAAATTAATGTAAAGAAAAGCATATTTTTGTAAGTATCTTTTATTTTTCAAGCTTTTTATTAGCTTGTTAGTGTACCTATGATGACCAAACGTCCAATTATAGCCAGAAAAATCTCGTTTTTTTTTGTGATTTGTGTTTGTCTTATCGTTTTCGTAAAATTTCAACTTACTTTACTTATTTAAAAAAAAAATACTTTATGTACTTCGAAAAAAGGAGAAACGAAAATAAAAGAAATTAACATTTTTAGTAACACATTATTTTCAAAAGAAATTGAGAATACCTTTAAAAAAAAATGTACCCAATTTATAGTACATTTTACATGTTTCAGAAAAAAAGGGAAGGGTACAATTTTCATTTGTTTTTGCGTAGTATTCTGTTCTAAGTTCTAAAAAATATTATCATCCTGGCTAGGTGTACCGCGAAATTTTAGAAATATATTTAGTGTGCTGCGGTAGGAAAAAGGTTACGAAGCACTGATTGACATACTCATAGTACTAAAATATTATTAACCAATAAAAATATTAAATTATTTGAGTGTTGCTATATTGAATAATTTATTGTGTGAATGCATCAAAATGGTGAAGTGTAAAAGTTTCAGTCTCTCGTATATCTTGCAACGTAATATAATATTTAAGTTTTTCATTTTTTCGAAGGGCATTCTGAACTCTTTCTTAAATAGCGTCTAGAAGATCAAGAAGCTCCTTTATGCGGTGTCGGGGTTGAAAATTATTCAGAACGTCGTCTGGCTAATATAAATCTCTTTGCGAAAATTTCGCGCAAAGACGCTGTAAATTTGCTCGGTGCGAATTGATAAGGAGCTGTGTATGCGTTGCACATACAGCCTTAATAAATTGTGTGAAACTATTTTGAAGATATATTGGAATTACATGATTTTTATGCACATATTAATTCGATATTGTTATTCTGTTTCATGTTCGAGGATGTGTATTATTATTAATCTCCTCTGCATAATATGTATTGGCAATATTATGAATGCTTTTGAATTTATTTTATGCGATCGTTAATTTATTAGAATTGCAGTAAACTGCAGTTATTTGTGTATTTTTAGAAGATGCCTTGTAATTAAGTTGAAATACATGTTTTAGATTTTAATTATAACAATGGATAAATTAATTAATCATGATGTTGTATTATGTGCTGAAATATTGTAGATCAATTGAAAATTTTAAATTTTCAAAATAAAAATTAACATTCCTGTTTAAAACTGTGTATTTACAATATCTAATTTATAGTTAAAACATATGTACTAAAAAAATTGAAATAATTTCAATTAAGAAACGAACGTCCGTTAAAAAGAACGTCCTCTTCAGGCTCATTTTATTTCATGCGAGGAAAGATTTGCATTCATCACGTGAACTTTCCGAATGGGCAATTTCAAAAACCATTTCGTTTTATTATCTTGTAACTAACATGTCTATGTTTGTGGTCTGGTCATCCTTTGTTTTGAGAGAAACAAAGTGAATATCATTGAAATTAGTATTCTTGTTGCATTTACAGTGTTTATATAATATATAAATATACGTATATGTTAGAGAATAAAAAATATAATATTATGAACGATTCCCATTAAACAGCGTGTAGTTTTCGCAAGAAAATTCGTTCAGTATTCGAAAAAACATTATCAGTATTATATAATGTGATATAAGGGAAAATTATTCTATTAGGAATGATCAAAAGTTTAATTAAAAGCGTACTTTACGGACGGACGATTTTCTCGTTTACGCCAAAAGTGCATTAAAAAACGTTTATATGCATGTATAATATAATATTATGTCGTTTGTATCACACAGTGGAAGGGAATAATCAGTTTTTTTTATAAGAAATTTACAAACATGCCAAAAATATAATCTGAAAATTTTAAAATTTGTTAATTGAATGATGGTCTGCAATATTTTTTTGCTAATGGTTTTGAAGTGTTATTTATACTGTTATAAAAATTAGATTTTGAAGTTACTAAAAATTTTAATGAAATCTTAAAAATAAACATTAAAAATATGACAGAAAAGAAAAACCGAAAACCTAAACTATGTACTGAAATCCCTCGTATGCGAACACATAAAAAATTCATGTCCAATGTTAGCTCACATCGATATATCGACTTGTTGCCCTAGTAGAACATTGATCTCAATTTATATGTGCTGAACAAAGCTGAGGTTTTTAGCAACAAATATTTAGCCTTCCCACTAGTAATCGTCAATTTTAAACTGCATTTTTAATATAGGGAGAGTTGCCGAAGGAACTTTTTAGGAGTGAAGGGTGGCAACACCAGATGTTGGCGATCAAAAGAGAAGAAATAATGAAAGTGAGTCGAACAACGGCGGCTGTTATGTTTAGATTAAAAACACGGTTTAACGTCATTCAAAAATGTTAAATTCCTGCAAGATACCTAAAATTATTTAGAGTCATTTTATTTACGAACTATGGGAATTTCTTAAAAATTCAATTTCTTGTGGAAAATTTAAGTGGCGATATTATTGCATTTGGTTTAGGGTAATAAATTAAAATCTTTGTCTTTCAGTCGACGAGCTGAGCAAATTTCGTTGAAAAATCAACAAAGCAATATGTGTGCTTGCATGGTGAAAAAAAAATTTTTTTGATCAATTTGTAATAATAAATCATGTATTTTGGACAAGTAAATATTGGGACAAGTGAATTCAACTGAAAACTAAAATTTGCACGTAAATTGATATAAAATTTCGATTTCATTTTATAGGTTTTATCAGTTTAATTTTATTATACAAATTATTTTTTCATACAATTTATATGAAAATTGATCATTTCGGTTTTATATGCTCAATCTTAAATTAGAAATCAAATTAATTGAAAACGGAAAAATATATCAAAAATAAATATAAAATATATTTTAGCAATAAATTCAAATATTGTGCAATTAATATGATATTTTTATTGAGTACTTATTACTTTTTTATCACGTCTCCAAGAGCCAGTAAAAATGACACAAATGTATTCATATAGCAATAAATTAATTTTTTTTAATTTGGTTAGTTAAAAGTGTAATACTTATTCGTTACAAAAATGTCTTCGAAATCATAAAGTCGAACTATTAACACCACATGTTTTGCAAATTTAAAAGGACATTACATATATTTATTTCACGTAACAGTCGTTAAAACCGTTAAAAATAATACCATATGGTACATGTCCCTCAATTTTTTGCTTCAATCAAAAAGTCTATCGAACTCAAGAGCAATCTGTATACCAAAAACTAAATTAAAGCATTCTGATAACAACGTAAATATAATATGTGTGATATAATATAATATAATATATCGGCAACGTACTTACAAAGGCAACATATGGTACAAATAATTTATCGCAACAACACACTATTGCAAAATTCATGCAATTGAAGCTGTAAATTAAATTTCTCGTTTTAAAACCGATATATTACTCCGTAATCGTGAGAGCTGGTGCCGTCGTGGAATAAATTCAAATTAACAATATCAAGTTTTTCAATACAATATGTATTATATCATACATAAAATGAACTTCGATTTTTTCGCGGTAAAAATGCAATATAAGGTTGATTTTTTTAAATTATTGAATACAGTTCTTACACTACAGTTTTTATACTTCAAATTCAAAGTTTTAAATTTAAAACCTACCGTTTTACACTTCAAATCGTATGTTTTACATTTCAAATTCAACAAATCAACAATAGTTAAATTAAATTAATTTCATTGATAACTATGATAATATAACATACATAGTTTGAATAATATTTACTTATAGTTTAATTCGAAGTATAAAACATCCAATGTAAAGTGGTAAATGTTAAATTTAAAGTTTCAAACGGCCAATTTGAAGTGTAAAAATTGTATTAATATTTAAATTTAGTTTCTCATATACTTCTATGACACGCTATTTATGTTAATACATCCCGAAATTAATTTATCCCGAAAATGAGTTAAAAAATCGTTTATTTTAAATATGGTAGCAGTGCGAGATCCTAAACACCGGACGAGTTTTCATTTTATGAAAAAAAGCAATATTTTCATTGTAAACAATTATGTAAAGAAAATAAATATACCTTTGTGCGGCCGCAACATATGTTGCATGGGTGTTGATGCGAGAGAAGGGTCCACCGGCATATGGTTATGAATAATAATGGATGGGTAGTTTGTTGATTTCAATTTTTCCTATTACTGCACCTCGTCTGTGTGCTTTGAATATATTAAAATCATATTTTAAAGTTCAAATATAATATCAACTAGTGATATTTTATATTATATATTTATATAATATATTTTATTCAAATCAATACCGAGCGAATCAAATCCATAATACTTGTGGTTATTGTTTCATTCGGCGAATGAATTTGTACGAACAGTAAAATAATGTATTCAAATTCATTGTGTTTGAGCTCTCAGAAGACGGTTTTAAAATATCTAAAGGAGTTTGTTTCACAATCAGTTAATTTTCTTTCGTTCGGATACAATAGCTGTTAAGTATTGTGATTGTGTACAAAATCTATACGGCGTAAATTAGAAGAAACTATTCAAAATGGGATCACTATATTTATAAATACCCCTTAAAAAAAAAACGAACACATGTGTTACCGTTATCCTTTCATTCTTAAAATTATTTCTTATGGATAATATCCACTCGTACTTGGTGAGTTGTTTGCGTAAATATTATCACAACTGACTCTTTGCCATATGTTGAGTTAGGATGCCACGCATGATGAGGATTGATGGGAGACTGAAACTTATTTCTTCACAAAATATATAAATAATTCAAATAACACATGTACGAGAGTCTGTTTTTTTAACTGTCGAAACATTTTTGAAAATTTCAATTGGCAGTTTGTTTCGGTTCGTAATGCCGACTACATTTAAATATGAATTGTTTGATTTTTGAGTTCATTTTGTAACTGTAATGCGCTTAATTATAAATCAAGTTATATTATGCAAAGCCGACAATGATTGCTGAAAGCTATAATTTATAAATTCATTAGTTATTTTATTGTATTTTTACTGGGTTGTTTATGCAAAAAAAAAATTGACTCCTCAAAACAAGCAAACGAAAAAATTAAACCAGCACTAGCACCAATTATTGGACATCGTCACGTTTTCATTTATTTTTTTCCATACGTGCAAACGCCCGCTACGCAAACAAACCGAATTACACTTCAGTATTTACCTTCAGGATTTACCATTCGGAAGCGGAATCATTTTCAATCAATCCGTGTGTACACCTCCGTCTTTACCCACCGAAATAAATCGGGACACAATGCTAAAAAAAAAAAAAAAAATGTATAAAAAAATTGTGAACGTAAACGTTTCGATCATTACACGCCTTAACGTGTCGTTTTTATCGCGTTCGGATAGGGCGGTTTAGTACCGGCGTATTGTGTCGGGTTTGATCATTCATTTCTTCGAAATGGGGGGTGGTGGGTGGGTTTTTGGAAAACGTTACCCCGGGGGTGTTCGGCGAAACACCATTATGTCGTGTATCAGCCGTCCCATAATGTGTTGTCAAAGAGAGCCGAACGTCCATGGATAAAGCTTGATGTGTTTTTCACCACCCACGAGTTTGGATCCATAGAAAACCGCCGCCAGAAAGGATTTGCACGGGAATACATGTGAAATTATGTGCGGACGCCTTTTTCGATAAGCAGGTCTCATTCTTATTTCACCATTTTTGCAAAAATAGTTTTTTTTCGCTCTCTGCGGATATGTTTCTGAGCGGATGTGTTTGTTCGGATAGTGCGATTGTGCTACGTTTTTCATATTGGATTTTTGTCAAATCGTAGTAATTGGAAGTAAGAAATAATGAATTGATGTTTTAAGTAATAAGGTGAAGTTTTAAGTAAGACTAATTGTAAGGCTACGCGCAAACCAGAAACTTTATGTCCGCCGATAATTTTAATCAGTTTGGAGATGTATGCAAGTGCGCAAATTATAACGATTCGGTAACGGCCAATAAACAAGTTTAATAGCCTACGCGATTGCCTTTAAACTAGTCAATCGGTAAACTATCGGCTGACTGCTAAATCAGTATGGCGCTCTTTCACGCGCGCACATCAGCTGATTGTTTAAACGGCCGTTATTGAAGGTGGTTATGCTCATTCAATAAAAGGCGAAAAAAATTTCCAAGTAATCTGGTAATTTGGAATGCATTGTGTAAATTTTTCCATGTAATAATCATTACTGGGATGCACCCAATATTTTCGCTTTCTCTTTTTGGTCTTTCTCTTCGGTTGTATTTATAAAAGCGATAATAAAATTTCTGGACAATTCTGTATGTATTGACTTTTACAGGTTTTTAACTTCAAATTAGTACTTTTTAATTTCAAATTAGTAATTTTTAACTTCAAATTAGCACTTTTTAATTTCAAATTAGTAATTTTTCATATCAAATTAGCATTTTTTTATTTCAAATTAGCACTTTTTCATATCAAATTAGCACTTTTTAAAAATGAAACTTTACTCTTTAAAAATTAAACTAAATCAGGTATTTTTAATAAAAATTATCTTATTTAACATACGTACAAGTACATACATACATACATATTTGGACCGTTTATTTTGAAAGTGGTGCAAGTCCATTTTTGGAAAAAAATGAGATATCCCGTAATTCATGCTTGTAACCACCTAGCGTATTCAGTCGTGTAGAGCAGTTTGGTCACAAATGAAATGGTCCTTTCTCCAGATCAAATGAAAGGCAGGGTTCTCCCGAATTAAGAGAAGCAGGGTTTATTCAGATTTTACAGTTTACAGTACAATAGTTGATGCAAGAAACAATTTAATAGAAAGGGTGAAATTTATAAAGCAGGAAGTCGCGACGGCGACGTCCAGTCCTTTAACGATTCACAAGGTTATGAGGTCAACTGTCCACGCTCTACCCCAGGTAACCAGTTTACCTCAGAGGAGCTCGGTTGACTTCTTCTATCCGCTGATTGAGCACGGCTTATAAATCCAATCGCTCCACCCCAGGAATATTTCGTCCAATTATGTTGTAGAGGGTTTGCCCACATATCTTGATTGACGACATTTTCGAATCTTTTGTCATCGACGTGTCTATAGTGTTGTGGAGGCGTATTGTTGTTCAATCCTTTTCATTGCACAAATATTCTTCGCATAATCCTCAATTATCGGCTCGAGGGTTGTCCGACGCTTTCTAAATCTATTCATCAATGATCCAATTGTTATTAATGGCCACTATTACGACACAACTAATATATCATTAACTTTCTAAGATGTTAAAAAGGGTGACGTCTTTGTTTCATTGTTGTGGGGGATGCATTGTCAAATGTCCGACAACAAAATTGTAACACTATACAAATGATGATTTCTGAATGGGTCATAAAATTCTGGCTTTCTATTATAGTACTGGTATCGTCCGTATCGAATGGTGTTTTTACGTAATAATTGTGAAGGGTGTATGATTTCTAAAGGCTCGAAATCAACCGAAGAAAATGACTCCGTTACATGCTTAATTTAATGTAATTTTTTTATGTATAACTAGTTCATGTTTAATTTCTTAAAAAATTCCTATGTTTTGTACAACTTAAAATCGGTCGGTAAATGAAATTGCATAGTCATCGATTTTGAAAGTGGTGTAAGTCCAATTGACACCAGTAGGTGGCTCTACAGGTGGTTTCCGATCAGTAGTTTGTTTTTTTACATTTGTTTTTTATCACGTGTCTTATTAAGTGTCATTTATACTTGAAAAATGCAAGGAAAATAATTTGAGTACAGTTAATGAATGGACATACAGGAAAATCTTTAAACGAAATTTCAACTTACACTTCCATTTGCCACGTAAAGATACCTGTTTGAAATGTGATTTCTTAAACATTAAAATTAAGACAACAACTGATGACGAAGAAAAAACGATTCTTGTAGAAAGACATAATGTTCACTTGCAAAATACTGAATTAGCAAGAAAAACATTACAAGAAGATAAAATTCTGGCATCAGAAAATCAAGATAAATACTTTGCCTTCTCTTTTGACTTACAAAAAGCCTTACCTTACCCGAAATTGTCTGTGTCGATCGCATATTACAAGCAAAATGTGTATGTTTTAAACGAGGGTTTTCACAATTTCCACGATAATAAAGTATATATGTATGTGTGGGATGAAACTATTGCTTCCAGGGGATCGCAAGAAGTAGCTTCTTGCCGTTTGAGGCATTTAGAAAATGTAACGACCCAAAGCCATGTTATTGCCTACAGTGACATGTGTACAGGACAAAATCAAAATTTACAAATGGTATTGATGTGGTTAAAGGTTGTCCAGTCGTTGGAAAATAACATTGACGTAATTGATCACAAATTTTTACTCTCGGGGCATTCATACCTTCCGAACGATGCAAATTTTGGCATCATAGAAATGGCATTACGAAAAAAGAATATTCTGTACACATCACAAGATTATTATGATGTAATACAATGTAACACAATGTAGAAAACTTCGTTTCAACAACAAATCTTCAAAATGCGATTAAAAAACAGATTAAAAAAAACACTAATTTCGAACAGGTCTATTGGTTACAAATATGTTGGTTGAGGTTTCTCAAAAGTGCACCATATACTATTTTCAAGCTTTTTTTTATATAAACATCGATGAAGGACGCCGAATTTAAAACTATAAATTTATTACTCACACGTCCTGGAAGACCGCTAAAATTTGAAAAAATCGCCCTGGCGCCTTTGTACCAAAATGCCAGGCTTATTAGTTACGAAAAATATAAAGACATCAAGCAGTTATTACCTTATATACCACCGGTGCATCATGCATATTTCGAAACACTGCCACATGCAGAGCATGTAAATACTATCAATATCTTATAATTTTGACAATGTAATTAGCGTCTAAAATTAAATTTTATGTCATGTCATGCGTATTTGTAAACAAAATTGGATTAAAATAAAGTATATTTTAAGTGATATTTGATTTTTCAAAATTGAAATTAAACGATTATTACAAATGTCTAATTTTGAAAGTGGTGTAAGTCCATTCACAGCCCATAAATATGTATTATTGTAGTCTAATTTGCCTAAAACAAATCTATATAATCAAATTAAATATTGATTAAACCAGTGCCGGCTCTAGCCCGGCTCGCGCCCTGGGGCTAAGTTTTTCCTGCCGCCCCCTATCGTTTTGGAGACCATATTTTTTACCCCCCCCCAAATTTTATAAAAAATAACTTTTGATAACTTTTTAGAAACGATACAAACGATTTTTTTTCCGAGAGAAGGAAAAATCTTTTATAGACACCGCCAGGCACGAGTCCAAAGATAGTGTGCGAATCCTTATTGAATAGAGAACCCAGTAATATATCTGTTACAGCCAAAGCATCAATTCAGTTAATACGTACATTCTCTCGTTAATGAATACATTGTCTAAAACGAACAGAGAAAACATACACGGGAGTAAAAATGAACACGTTAACTAGAGAATGTATGCGTCATCTGTTGCGACGTAGATAACGTATTAACAAAATAAATAAATCGCAATTAGGGAATATAGTAGGGTTATTTTATTTTAGGAAACACGAGAAACCCAAATTATCCAATTTACGCTAATTTATTTTTGATTTACGAACTAGAAATTTTGACAGTTAAGTATCGTTGCGGGTACGGAAAACGGTTGGCAACACATAGAGAGCCCATACACGCTTTGCATTATAGAATGCAGTTCTCATGTTACGAAATAAAAAAATGTGATTTTTTATTGGTAAAATAATTAGACACAGATAATTGAGCATAATCTATACCAGGCTTGTCCAAAGGGCCACTACGGTGCCAAAGTGGCCCCCACTTTTCACACAAAAACAAATATAACAAACAGCATTTATTCCGAAATGTACTCATCGAAATAGTTTTATAATGGTTTTCAAAGTGTACTATGCAAATTACGCAAAGTGTATATAGCCAAATGTATTTTCAAAACATCTTTACCTTAACCTGAATTAATTGATCGTATTACAGTTCATGAAATGAATCCGGTTTGTATTAAAGTATTATATGATGTTTTTTCATTTATAATGTACAATTCGTACAGATGACAGCTGACAACTAACGTGTATGTAAGTATGCAAAAAAATATCGAACGTGTACAGGACTCGTATGTGTTGCCAACTGTTAACAACAAAACTAACTCATCTGTCAAATCGTTCGATTTTGTTCAATTTACGGTTTGTCTGATCGATGTCAGAGGTTGTATTCATTATCTCGTTAATATATGCTATGTCTAGAGATTGTGTATACTGAATCGAGCATCGTACGTTTTCTCTAAAACGTGAAGTCCGGGTATACATTCTCTAGACAATGTATGTATTAACGACGATGAACGCTTTAACTGTAACATATCCACTAAAAATACTGCATAATTTTTGAATGGTCATAACTTTTAACTGACAACACTTTTTTTTTATCGCCTTGACAAAAGTTATAGTATATTTAATTACCTATTTAATGGCATATGTCACAACCGTGGTGGAAATTTGTACCAATTTTGGTCATTGTCCTTTCAAAATGAATTTTATGATGCATTGAAAATAGTTGAAAAAATTGATAGATCTTATATTTTAAATGTTAAAATGACATTACAGCGATATCCAGAAATCATTCAGCATTCAGAAAGATTCAGCATTGCCGCAAATTCAAGTATCCGTAGAGCGGTCATTTTCCGCTCTTATTTATTTATTTATTTATTTTATATTCTTAGGAAAACATACAGTGCTCACAAAAGTAAAAAAAAAAAACAACTAAAAAAAATAACTGAACACCAATAAAATGTTTTCACATATAAATAACTAAAGCTAGCTTAAAAAATAAACAATTAAAAAATTAACAATTTTATAAACAATATAAAAATAATAACAACAAAAAGAAATGACAACAATGATAAAGATGAAACAATAGAGTAATAAGAAATGCAAATAAAAATAACGACAGGAATTATGACAATCTAGACAGAGAGAGAACCACGGAACCATTCCCCAGAAAGAGCATTTACGAATACAATCGGCTTGGTCTGAAATAGGTCCAACTCGGGGAACCTGGTCAACTCATTGAAATAATATGCAGCTCTAATGAAGAACGAATTTCTACCGTAGTTAGAGCTGCATTGAGCGACATAAAGGCACCCAGGGAACCTCACAGTCCGAGTTGGGACTTTTAAATTAATTCTTGAAAGCAAATACGCAGAGTCCACAGAACCCTGAGCAATCTTAACAAGAAATACTATATCGGCTATAAAGCGCCTTTTACGAAGTGGGAGCAAATGCTGTCTACGGCATCGCGCATCATAATTATCGTCGAGACTCTTACATTTCAAATCCAAGAACCTCAGAAAACGTCGCTGTATCGATTCGATTCTATCGACATAGACATTGTAATTCGGATTCCACACCTGCGAACAATACTCCAGGACGCTGCGCACAATTGAGCAATACAAAATTTTAATAGTTTTGACGTTAGAGAACTGGCTGCTGGATCTTATTAGGAAACCCATAGCCCTGTTTGCTTTGCTGACAATGGAACTTATATGACTATCATAAGTTAACCTTGAATCGTGAGTTATACCAAGGTCTCTGATCTGTTCAACACGCTGAAGTATATGGTCGTTTAAGACATAATTATATTTGGTGAACACAGGTTTACGAGTAAAGGTTATGATATAACATTTTTTAACATTTAAATCCAACTTATTAACTATACAATATCGTTCAAAAGACGTCAAATCATCCTGCAGTAACCGAAAGTCATTAATATCATTAATTTTTTTAAATATTTTCATATCATCAGCATACAAAAGAAAATCAGAGTGCATAAAACAGGAATTGATATCATTAACAAAAATATTGAAAAGTAACGGGCCAAATATAGACCCCTGAGGAACACCAGAAGGGACACAACTCCATCCAGAGGTAAAACCGTTCACCACAACCGCCTGAATTCGGCTCTCAACGTAAGATGTGAACCACCTAAATAAACTACCATGAACCCCTGCAAAAAAAAGCTTCTGCAGAAGAATCTGATGGTCTATTCTATCAAAAGCCTTGCAGTAGTCCGTAAAAACAGCATCAACTTGACCACCCGAATTCATACCAGAGGTAACTGCATCAACAAAAGTAATCAAATTTGTCGCCGTGGATCGCCTACTCAAAAAACCATGCTGTTGCGGGATGAATGTTGATGACAATGCATTATAGACCTGAGCAAATATGATACGTTCAAATATCTTCGCAAATACACATAATTTAGAAATGGGTCGATAATTTTTAACATCATTCCTGCTGCCAGCCTTGTGAATCGGTGTAATAAAAGCAGATTTCCAAACCCTAGGAACAACACCTTCCGAAATTGAACGATTAAATAAAATAGAAAGAGGCTCAACCAAGCAATCGGCACAGTTAACAATAAATTGGGGCGAGACGTGATCCGGACCAGCTCCCTTTGATAAATCGAGGGACTTTAAAAGTTTCAATACTATGTTATTATCAATGACTATATTATTGATGGTATTCGAGCAGTTGGAATCTCCAACTACGTCGACAGATGCAGAACCAACGCTGCACGATGAGGAAGAGAGGAAGGTAGACCGGAAGTATGACGCAAAAAGGTTGGAAACCTCCTCACCTGTGCTAGCCGACCGCTCCCCATAGTGCAAGGAGGATGGGAGAGAATTGGAACCATTCTTGTTAGCTTTTATAAACGACCAGAAAAATTTCGGATTAGCAGATATTGAATTCTCCGAACGCTTAATAAAATCTTTATAGCATTCATGCTCCAAGATCTTGGCCCTTCTGCATAAGACAGAAAATGCATCGTAATCTACAATATTACCATAAGTTTTGTATTTTCTTAAAAACTTAAACTTTTCCTTGAGTACTTTTTTTAAAGGAGAGCTATACCAAACCGGGAAAGAAGAAGAATTCACGAATTTATGAGGTATATATTTATCCCTAAAGTCATACAAATGATTATAAAAAACATCAACAGCAGAATCCAAAGAGTTATTATACAAACAAGAATTCCAGTTAATCATGTTTAATGAAGCTATAATTTCATCAAAATTACCTTTCTCATAGTAATACTTCATTCTCGGCACGACCTCCAAATCATTGTCATAATCAAAATCAAAAGTAACGACAAGGGACTTGTGATTCACATCTTCAGGAACCAAAGGACTCTCACAGTGCACCACAGTCACCTTTCTGTTACATAAAACATAATCTAATATTCTATCATTTATATTTCTACATAAGTTGTATTGGTTGAGGTTACTCTCCATAAGAGAATCAAAAAAGAATGCCTGTGTTTCACCTGAAACACCCTGTGGGTGTAGAGCGTCCGAAGGGTCACCAATCCAGTCAACTCTGGGTAAATTAAAATCACCAAGAATTAAGAATAAATCGTTGGGGCATGAATTAATAATATACGAAAGCTTTTCAGAAAAATTACCAAGTTGAATATTAAAAGTGTTACCTAAATTTTCACTACAGAGATAAAGTGTACAAACGTGCAATTTATTCGCAACCCCGGCATGGTCCTTAAATGTAATCGTCACCCAAATATCCTCCGCCGAGGAACACCAGTCGGGGCGGTCGACCGACGCAAGCTCACGACGAACAGCAAGAAGTACCCCACCTCCATACCTCTCATTAGTAATTGAATAATCTCTGTCTCGTCTCCATACAACATATCTACCGTCAAAAAGTTCAGCATCACTCAGACCCTCCAACAGCCAGGACTCCGTTATTGAGATCACATCATACGAAGCAAGCAGCAAATTACGTTTAAAAGTGTGTGTTTTCGTGCGCAGGCCCCGAGCATTTTGATAGTAAATGGTAAGCTTAGAAGAAGCCATCATTATATCCGCGCAAACAATAGCAGAGGCGAATCAATACTACAAGAATTAAATACAGGTGCAAAAAAGAGCAGTAACAACATAAACATAGTAAAATAGCAATAAGTAGTAAAAAACAACATAATAAAATAGTGAGATATAACAAAATTAAGATAGTAAAATATAACAATGATAAATGGAAATATGATGCGCATACTAAACAAAAAACGAAAACCAAAATAATTAAGATGCTCTCTACAACATTCCTCTCCCACTCCAAAATCAAGTTAGCTGCGATTAACATAGAAGCAAAATCTGAACAACAGAAACATAAATAAATTGCAAATTTAAGAAATAAGCAGCAATCAAAAGAAATAATAAACAAAGTTAAATGTTGATAATAATAATCAAGACAATACTCAGTGAGAAAATAAAAAAGCTGTGTATTTAAACATAAATCTAAGCAACTCCAGTTGTAGTCGGTGCACGCAAATAAGTAAATAAACAAAAATAGAAGCAACATAAAAATAGATATAAATAAATAGTACCCATATACTAAGCCAACATGCGTGCACCGCATAGATAGAATTGCGTCAATAAAAATTATCGAAATCACGGTGAAATAAACCAACCGTAACTCGCCACAATTCAGAACAGTTGCATACAATAATCGAAGCGTAATTCGATCAACACAAGCAAAATTAAACGCTACACATGTACAAGTTAATAAAAAATTGGACGTAGTTCGCTCAAGACAATACGCACCTACGTGCAAAGACCGGTTGTCAAATCCAATTATATAATATAAATAATAAGACACCTGAACAATGCCCGCGATTCTCAAACTGTGCAAAAATGCAACACCCAACAAAAAAATAATTATAATAATTAACATGATGATAAGAAGAATTAAGAAATTCTTGCGAGATCGCTCTCGGAACGTATAAAAAACACTGGCGACGTGTCCGATTTTCGAACCATAATTTTTGAGTGCTTGACCCAAACATATTGAAAATTTTTCTCCTTAGCCAGCGATCTCGCCTTACTCAGCAAACCCTTATTCTTCTGAGTCAGGTGATCATTCACGAAGAAATTACCAGGAGTGGAGAAGCCCAGATTGCACAAGTCAAATTTCTTGCTCCTTCGAGACGACGCTACGAACTCCTCCTTGGTGTAGCGATTATTGAACGATACAACAATCGGCCTCACCGCACCAGGCACTCTCGTTGGAACACGAGCAATATAATTAATTTGTTCATTAACAATTGGTAAATTACCCAATCTGCCTATCTTCTGGGCAATCTCAAAAAGATTTTCATCCTTCCTCAGCGGTACACCCCGGATCATCATTGTTGGCTCTCGCCCACTGGTCCCTCGCATCGAGTTCCATGCGAAGGCCTGATATCTCCGCCCGGAGTAATGGAATGTCTTCAATAGTCTTTTCGACAAGAGTAACCCTCGTATTAAGAGAATCCACGGCGCCAGAAAACCCGCTAATAAGCTCATGGGCCATCTCAAGAGAAGTTTTCAAGTTTGAGAGGTCTGACTTGATGGTTTTCACGTCCTCAACCAGCCCAGCCAAAGGAGCTAACTGCAATGAGATACAGCTGAGTTGCTCCTGAAGCCTGCCCAACTGATCTGATGATAATGGTGACGATGGTGATGGTGATGGTGATGTGACGGTGACAGGTGATGGGGATGGCGATGGGATTGACGAAACACCCGGACTCAATTGCAAGCTACATTTACACTTGGGACAGCGCCAAATGGTCTTTTTCTTATCTCCAAGACGCCTGAATCCCGTCTCCGTAATACCAGCACACAGGTAATCATACTGCCCCTTACAAACACTGCAAACTGGTCCATCTGTATGTTGCAGACCACAAGCGGCGCAAGTAAACATGCTGAGCAAAAAGATTGAGAAACGCCGAAATTCACCAACAAAATTAACGTACGCACACTAGCGAAGCCAAATGAACTATATTTGCTGCAGGAGCTTGTGAGCTTGCTTCCTGTGAGCTTGCTTCGTGTGCGTTAGCTTCCCCCAACCATATTTTATCGTAAAATAAAAAAAAAATGCAAATCGATGACGCTCGTGAATAACCATGTTTCGGCCAAAGTGGCCCTCGCATACCAAAATGGTGGACAAATCTGCGTTATAGTATACTTACACAGTATATTTTCAGTACCAAAATACTATTTCTTGTCAACCGAATTTTACATTAAGCGATTCCACTATAGTATCGTTATTATTATTATTTACGTGTGAAATCATTTACGTGTGTGCTAGTGTCATTTGAAACATTATAAAATTTAAACATAGTGTAATTGCGCTTTACGATTTCACTGCAAATCGGCGACAGTTAGCTTGCGATTCGTATACGATGAGTGAATCACTATGCACCTCTGTCAAATACTAAAGTTTTAAATTAATCTACTTCCAATCGTTACATTGACCTTAAATTTTGCAAATCGCAACATCACAACTAGCAATTACATTTGAGACTGTAGTCTTAGAGGTCGTAATAGAAAAAAATAGTAACAGCTCGATCAAAAAATTTGACAGATCAATGCAATGACAGCCCACATCTTTCTTGCAAAGTATGATTTTCATCATGGAAATTAATTTAATACATGTGGATAATATTTTTTTATAGTTGAAGACACCTGATTTTTCATAAAATACTTCAATTTTTGTTGACGACACCTGATTAGGTTAGGTTAGTATTAAAATAGTGTTATCTGCTGTTAAATATCTTAATTTAAGAATTCACTCCATTTCATAGTCCTGGTCATAAATTTGCCTCTTACGACCATCCTTGATAAAACTCACGCGCTGTCATACTAAAACTGACAATTTTTTTGAAATGATTGACCATTTAAATTAAATACCAACCGTTTTGAATAAATTACTAACCGTTTAAATAAATTACTGACCATTTAATTTAATAACTGACCACATTCATACTGACCCAGTGGATACTGACCGTTTATAATACGTATTGACCATTTATTTAATTTACTGACCAAATCTTGAATTAGATACTGACCCATTAAATACAGGCCTTTTCCATATACATTGAACGTCAACGGAACATAACAGAAAATGTAATCGAAAGTAGTTGTGATGACATTCGTCCAATAAAAAGAAGGAAAATCCCCATATTAATATCTTCTAGTGAGAGTGACATTGAATAATATCTTTTATCTGTGTTCAAAATGTTTCAGTAAATTTTCAGTCCTATCTACCAATTTCTTTAATATTTCTAAAAAAGAACCTATCCTCTCTTTTTCATACATTTATTAGTCTCACTTAACACGGTTTCGTTTAACACGGTGATTTAGCAGAATCTATCTTCCGTGTTAAGCGAGGGATGGGTATTTGTTTATGATTAAAAAAAAATCAAAGTCTCAAGACCCGGAATCCCCGAGAATTTGAAAATTTATATCTCGAGTTCCGGGTATTTGAAAACCTGGAGACTTCAGAATCCTTAGTGCCCATTCACCACCAACCCGATTGTTTAGTTGGTCCAGTGTGCGCGCTAGTAGCGTAACCCGACCAAACTATCAGTCGACAAAAAGTCTGTAGTCTGCGGGTAGCCTTAGGCAAATATGTATATTTTAATAAGCGCACGAGGATTGAATTTTTTGAATGAATTAAATATATGATTAATTTGAAAAAAAAACTGAATCTATGTGAAATTTATTTATTTTCAGATGTGGAAAAAGAAAATATTTTTTTAATCAGACGTGTAAATTTTTTTTCTATTTAATTACATCCACAAGGATAGACTTTTTTAGGACCAGTTGAAGAAGCAGCAGAAGAGCTACTGCTTGCTGCACTTCCACCTCCAGAAGCAGCAGCTCCCGATGAGGTAGAAGTAGAACCTCCATGTTTACTTCCAGAAGCAGCAGCTGCCGATGAGCTGGAAGCAGAACCTCCACGATTACCTCCAGAAGCAGCAGCTGCCGATGAGCTGGAAGCAGAACCTCCATGTTTACCTCCGGAAGCAGCAGATCCTGATGAGCTGGAAGTAGAACTTCCTCCACATCCTCCAGAAGCAGCAGATTCTGATGAGCTGGAAGTAGAACCTCCACGTCCACCAGTAGCAGAAGATCCCGAAGAGCTAGCAGCAGAATTTCCTTTACCTCCAGCAGCAGCAGCAGCAGCTGCCGATGAGCTGGAAGCAGAACCTCCACGATTACCTCCAGAAGCAGCAGCTGCCGATGAGCTGGAAGCAGAACCTCCATGTTTACCTCCGGAAGCAGCAGATCCTGATGAGCTGGAAGTAGAACTTCCTCCACATCCTCCAGAAGCAGCAGATCCTGATGAGCTGGAAGTAGAACTTCCACGTCCACCAGTAGCAGAAGATCCCGAAGAGCTAGCAGCAGAATTTCCTTTACCCCCAGCAGCAGCAGCAGCAGCTGCCGATGAGCTAGCAACAGAACTTCCTCCACATCCTCCAGAAGTAGCAGCTCCTGATGTGCTACTGGCTGCATTACCTAAAGTGCTTCTTTTGCAGTATTTATTTTGTCTACTTGCTGCGGATGCTCCAGACGTGGCTGCTGCTGCACCTCCCACGGCGGCTGCTGATGAAGATGAAGCTGCCGTACCACCATGTTTTCCTCCTGTTGCAGCTGCTGCAGATGAAGCTGCTGCTGCTGCACCACCACCGCATCTACCACCTGCTGCAGCTGCTGCTGATGAAGATGAAGCTGCTGTACCACCATGTTTTCCTCCTGTTGCAGCTGCTGCAGATGAAGCTGCTGCTGCTGCACCACCACTGCATCTACCACCCGCTGCAGCTGCTGCAGATGAAGCTGCTGCTGCACCACCACCACGATTACCACTTGCAGCAGCTGCTGCAGATGAAGCTGCTGCTGCGCCTCTCCCAGATGCGGCTGATGAACTAGTCGCTGCTGCACTACCACCGCCGCCACCACCACGTTTGCATGGTGGTTTTCTAATTACACATGCTTGTGAAACCTGAACATTACCGTTTCAAAATATCTTGAGATAAGTACAATTATATATACAATAGTAAATTTTTACTGAATCTAAATTATTATCATTAAATATTTTTAAATGGCAATAACTTTAAAACGAGCTAGTAACCGCAGAAAAAAAATACGGATAGATTTAAAAAAAATATCGTCTGAGTATTATATTATATTGATTGTTTTAAATTTAATTTTGTTATTTGCATCAGAAGTTCACAATATTATAATTTTCTACTATGATAATTTTGAAGTTATTTTTTATGTTTGACATACTCCATTTAAAAAGTGGTAAATATAAACATGAATTGTATTAATTTTCAGATTGCGGGAAATACAATCAAAATATATATTTTCATTAATTTGAAAACCGTTAAAAGCTTTTCTAAATTCATGTATAATATTATGAACAATATTTTTTACAAATTAAAACTTACATGTAAAAAGATAAAGAAGATCAAGAAGAGGAAAGAAATATTCTTTAAGCTTTTCATTGTGGAAACAATAGTGTTCGGACCGTTTCTGATTTTGATCTGATCTCTTTTTTTGTGAAGAAATGCTTTTTATCAAGAAAATTCCATAAATTAATGTACAACATTTCAAAGACTGTCATACATCAATTTGATTTAAAGTCTTGTTAAACTTAAATATTGACACAGAAGGTAAAGTGATATATTTTACAGTCGTACGTAAAGTATGTGTCCGAATATTTGCGTATTAAAATTCCGTTGAGACTGTTGCTTAAAACATTTAAATATTATCAATAAGAGCTAATTTGTGAAGATTATACATGTAGATTTTATCTTATGGTTATATTAATTTGATTTAATCGAATCATCGAAGCACTGTATATCATAACAATTTTTTATTGAACTTAAATAAAAATAAATGTGTTTTGAATTCACTAAAATTACTGAGTTCAGAAAATCGAGTATTAATTTAATATATACAGACGTTTGAATATGCACGTGCATATAAAATGCTAACTTTTTTCAAAGTACAGGTATCCCCCGATGTACGCGGTAGATACGTTCCGCAAAAACCGGCTTAAATTGAAATCGCGTAAAAAAAGTCTATGTACCCATACTAAAATATGAGTTGGTTCCAGGGCAAAAAAAAACGCGTAAATTGAGACATGAAATCTATACTAAATGGGAAGATTGGTTCAGAAAATCGCACAAAAAAAGTCTAACAAAAAAGTTAAATTAAAATTAGATTAAAAATATAATTAAATTAAATAAAAAAACGAAATAAAATCTCATCCCATGAGCTTTAGCAACAGATGAAATTTTCTCCTTTTTGTAAGCGATTCAAAATTTCGATCTTTGTTTGTAATTATATGACTTTTCTCTTAATCGGCAGCTTTGTAACTTCATTTGACATTGTAGGGTTGTATTAAAAATATGCCTTAATCAAAATATACTACAAATAAAAAAAAATAATATGTAAGTATTTTTACCACTTGTAAATATTTAAAAAATCACGCAGGAAAGTATTACAATACGCTTGCGCGACAAAAAAAAAACCTCAGAATAATTAGCGACGTGCACGGCTTAAGGAAAGAGGAAATGGGAGAGGGGGGATAAAGGGTCATCGATACTGACGTGTGCCCGATCGTTATTTCTATCTTACTAAATACAGTCACGGTCATTGAAATTGCAGCACCTGGAAACCTTCAATTCTATCCATTGTATGTGAATTACGTTACATCTTTTTTCAAATTCACTTATCAAAATCATTAAAACAATAAATAATCTAAAATTGTATAAAATTTTGAAACGATAAGTTGATTTTTGGAGAAGTTTTCAGCGAAAAACAAAAAAAAATTTAAATTACGCGATATTTGTAATGAAAAAAATGAAGCGTTTTTCGGCTTTAAAAAAATATAGGCTATCTTCACATGATATTTTTGAAAATATGAGTTATGTTCGTTTAATTTTTGAGCGATTCTTTAAAAATTCGGAAAAATCTAGCAATTGAGAATCTCGTAGGTGGTCTAGACCAGTGGTTCTCACGTGAAATTTCACTGTGGCCGCATTATGAAAATCACCGGTCCTATGAAAATGTCTCGTGGCCGCACCAAATTTGATAAAAATAGCAGTTGCATTTATTAAAAAAAATGGATTAACTTATAAGTTTATTTTCAATAAAATACATTATTTAAACATTTATTTATTTATTTATCTATAAGAAAACAAAGAGTGCTTATAACTAGAGATAACATAAAAAGAAATAAGAAAAAGAACAAAACAAAAAACACCAATTACATGTTTTCGCAAATAAACAGAATTATAGCTAGTTAAAAAATAAGTAAAAATGAAAATACACATAGAAAATATAAAAAATGAGAAACTTTAAAGAATATGTAAAATGAGAAAATGAAAATGAAATGAAAATCAGAAAAAAAAGAACCTATGCTGACATATACATACATATATGTATAACATATTGTTATTTATTTATTTGAAAGTAATACAAATGGAAATTGTTCAACAGTTCTCTCTTCCAATGCAAGTCGCATCGCCGCTTCTAAGTTTACATCTGTCAGCTGGTTTTGATATTTATTTTTTATAAAGTGCATCACACTGATTGTGAATGATCTTTCACAGTATACAGTTGTAGGAAAAATTGACAAAATTAATAAAGCAATTGTTGCTAATTCTTTATATTGACTTGATTCATGATCAAAGTATAACTCCGACCAAAATTTTTGAACAGTATTATTATTAAAACGGTTTTAAGTACTTGATCATGACTGATTTCTAATAATGCATATGTTACGTTAGCCCAGTTAATTAATTTGAATACTGAAAATGATATTAATCTTTTTTGTAGTGCTATAAAATTTTCATTTTTCATCATCTGAAAAGGGGAAGATATAAAAGTGACAGTTTTAAAAAAATTCAATTCTTAGAACCTTTTATCAAGTTCCAGATTTAAGGATTGAAGACACTGGATTATTTTATGCTTTAATTTTAATTTAGAAGTAGTGTCTGCCAAGTTATCTAGGAAATCACTAACAGAAGATAAAATGGAAAAATTGTCATTTTCAATTTCTGTCACAAGGCTTTTTACGGTGTTTTTTAATTTATCTACGATTAACACTGTTTCTATAATACTATTGTCAAGTTGCTTTTTTGTAGTTGTTTATTGAATGAACTAACACGTGGCAAAAAATCCTTCAGGAATAAAATTGACCCTTTTACATACATAATTACTTTGAAGTTTCTCACTTATGTTAAATCTTTATGTTTTACGGTCAAAGCAGATATAACGTAATCATTCAATTCACAAAGACGTTGAACACTACTATCAAAACTTATCCATCTAACGTGGTTGTAATTGATTAATACATTGTGTTTTTCGTTGTTGATTTCACAAATAGATCTAAACATGTTCGACAATTTACTACTGGTATTAATTGCATTTAATACTTTTCTCACTGTTAATTCCACATCTTCCATGCATTTAATAACAGCTTTGCTAACTAACACTTCTTGATGCACAATACAATGCATACGAAATATTTCATTTTCAGAGTCTTCTTTGAACAAATTCAATACGCCCTTTCTTTCGCTCTTCATAACCGCAGCTCCATCAGCAATTACGCACACAAGTTGTGCGTTGATACGTTTAACTTTATCATGTCCGCTTTGATAGCATTATAAATATTAATTGCATTCGGACGGTCTGTCAATGAAGTCTGGCACAATAATTTTTCAACAAATTCACTTTTGTCAACGTCGAAATATCTTGCAAATACTAAAATTTGGTTAGTTTTTGTCACATCATTACATTACATTTTTGGTGGCCGCAGCAAAATCCTCTGGTGGCCGCATTTGAGAACCACTGGTCTAGACCGATAAAAAGTACTATGACGAGACGAGGCAGATTATTACTCCGAAAATACTTTAAAAATAAATTCAAATTTACTTATTAAATAAATAAAAAAGTTGGATAAGTAAATTAAAATAAGAATTAAAGTTCAAATAATACGTATAAGGTTTTGAAAAAGCCGATTACAAAGAAAAATATCAGCAAAAAACCACTTTTGGCAAATAAAATGAAGTCCAGACGGACAGGATGAGTTAAAAAAAATAAAAATACAACTTTTTCAAATTAAAATAGATGTTATTTTTCTGATAACACTAATTTTATTTTTTTGAACCTATCAGGAACACGGGTATGCGATGGCAAACTAGCGAAAGACGCAGCAAATAAAGGGTATATGAAGCAGTTAAGATTTCTGCAAACTGTATAATCTGGGGATGTTTTTTATATTCTAGTATTAATTGTCTTAAGTTAATTATTGAAATTATAAAAGCTGAAAATATTTCAAAATACCGAAAAAAGTTTTTTTATCATTTTTAAAAAAGTGTGTGTTTTTACTACAGTAACCATATAGTATTTCAGAACGACTTTGAGCTTTGTTTCGTAACTAAAAACTGTGATTATACATATTTTTAAATAGCCAAAATAATATAGATTTAAAATAAGTGAAAAAATAATTCTAAAACATATTTAATTTTAAGAGGTAAAACATTTTCTACAAAAACTTTGTATATGGGCATCGGGAAGTTAAACTGGAATTTTGATTTCAACCCTATTGTGATAGATCTATGAATAATGCAACCTAAAATATTAAAATAAGACTTTATTTAAATTATTGAGGAAAAAATATCTAAGGAAAACGCATGAAAACATATTATTTTGATAAATATTTAAAAAAAATCAGTTATCTAAGTATTTCAGAAGTTAAGGACTGTGATTACAGTAAAATAGGGTAGTTATAAATATTGCAAGTAGTGTAAAATAAAGAAGTGCCCTTAACCTTATGAAATTAAATAAAAATTATTTTGACGCCTGCTAAATCACTAATAAAATGATTTTTTTCATGTCATGGTATATCGGCCGATTTTCTATATTTTGAAAAAAGCCGTTTATTGACTGTATGATGATAATTTTTCAAATCGATATATCTTTGATTTAATAGAACTTTATTCCCTCTTATATTTGACATAAGTTTTTATTTTTTTAATATTGAAAACTGTTCGTAATTTATAAAAATGTCAATTTTTCAAGGTGCTGCAATTTCAATGACCGTGACTGTAATTTCTATTTAATTAAATAAAAAAAAAAATTTGCTTGACGGCGTTAAAGTGAAATCGCGTAAACCGAGTACCGCATAAATCGGGGAATACCTGTATTATATAAAATTTATCAACATTCGTTGACTGTATCAATGTATAAACAACTGTTTAATCTATAATATGTGTTCAATTCAAATATCCATTTCGGAAAACAAGGATATTTTTCATTACCACATTTTTAGACAACAATAAATTTGCATGGAGATTCTTGAGTGTTTATTAAATTTCGATTTTTTTCACTCTACAGAACTTATTTTTTTCATCTATGCATGGTTTGTATACTACAAATATATAGAAAGATTGGTGCCACTATGTTTTCGGCTGAACTGAATTTTGTTTTTCTAACCCAACCTAGCCTAATCTAATCTAACCTAAACAAACCTAACACATAAATTACTGCATCGCCTAGCATATAATGAATTATTATACTTCTAGACTTAAAATTCCAAAATGCCGACATTTGTTATTGTTATTGGTATTGCCGAAAAATGAAACAAAAAAGAAATCCCATAAACGGTACTACTGATTTCTATCAGTATCGATTTTTTTATACAATTAATGTAAAAATTCAATTAATTGCGAATAAAACTCTAATTAATTTAATGATAATTATTTACTTTTATAACCATTAACCTTATTAAATTTTATAAAATATGCACCATTGAAATGTTTTATTAATCATCAATTTGAACAGAAATTTTAATTACAATCAATTAACATACGTTGATAAACACAAAAAGTTAGAATTTTTTTTATTTATTAACGTTTATAGTATAACATTTAAATAGGATTGTAAAAAATATACCACACTAAACATACATATGTATATAAACATTTATCTCCTAACCTAGAACATATTTTCGCCTTTTTGAAAATTAATCCGGTAGCTGAAAATGTCTTCTCAGATTCTACACTACCTGGGAAAACAGTTTTTTTTATTAGTAATTTAATTAATAGTTTTTTTTTTGGTATCTATCGGTAGTATTGAAGGTCAAATTTTGGCTTAAAACCGGTAGTACCGTTTCAGTAATACCGGTACTAGAATTATCCCTAGGTTAGACCAATAGAGACCCAAAAGGAAAAGAGGAATGTTAAATTTTGTTGGAAATCGATCGTTTATTTTGTTCGCACCAATTTTGAAAATTCGAATCGCTTCGGAAAATTTAAAGATCACATACACATTGACGTCGTGACTGCAGTGTGTCACGTCCACAATGGTGAAAAGTAGCTTTTTTAGCTTTCTGAAAAATTAATGTACTCACTGTTTCACTAACGATCGTAAACAGGTGAGCCTCATTAGCCCCGCGCAGACAAGGGTGAGAGTGCAAATAAAAAGGTCGATTTATCGCGCCGTTTTCCGAAGTCGAAGCATTGGGAAATGGTTGGAAAATCGACTCCCTAAGGGTGGGTGTAGGGTTTTAATGTCTTTAGAGATATAGCAATGCCCTCGTCGGTAAACAGGCAAGAATTTTGAAAGTTATTTACGTAAATAAGTGTTAATTCACCTCTGTCAATGACACTCGTTGTCATATTCATGAATATATGAGTATGGATGACATGTTGATTAATTGGTGTATGTTTATGATTTATTTGTAAAAGTGTGTAGTTAAAAAAATGGCATTTGAAATAAAATTAATAGTTTAGAAAATTTAAACAATTGTTTATCAAAATCATCAAATATTTGAAAGGTTACAAATTGAAGGTACAATAATTCGTCAATATTATTTATGCTAGATGATGATAATGATTTAAAATAATATAAATATAAATAAAAATGCAATGAAAAGAAATCAAACATGACGAAGCTGTAATTTAAAGGTCTGTATTTAACCGATCAGTTGAAAAATTCCGATTTTGATCAGTAAAAAATAATAAATGGTTGGTAAACTTAATTAACTGGTTCGTGAATAATAAATAATCAGTTTGCAGTAATCAGTTGCCATGCGATCAGTTCTTAAATATAATTATCAGTATTTACATAAAATTAGCAGTAAATAAAACAAAATTATCAGTACCTATTTAAGACGAAATGATCGTTATTGAAAACAAGCCAGCCCGTGGTGCAGCGGTAACGCTGCATGGATTGTCATTCGTAAGGATGATGGTTCAAGCCACGGGGATGGACACAGGGTGGCCTCCGTTTTTAACAACTACCCGATCGTCTCAAATTGGGTATTTAACCATTTGACTCAAAAATGAGAGTTTAATCTCTCATTAATGAGACGATTCCAATAAATGGTTCCGAATTCTCTCACTCTGTCGACCGCCGCACGAATTATATGTGCGACGCCGCGATTATTGTGACAATTATTGCACGAGGTCGTCGGCGATCGAAGCAGCCAGTGGTGTGCGTTTGCGAGTTTGAGATCGGCCCTCCTTCCCTTCCTACCTATAAATCTCGCTATATAGATAGCACCCATTGTCTCATGATGTTCCTTTATATGTGGATAATGGACTAGTCTAGGTACCACAACCAATGACAACACATGAAAAAAAAAAAATTGAAAACAAAATGATCGTATTTAAAATAATATGATCGATAATTGTTATGAATGGATAGTTTTATGCATTTTGACAGGTAGAGTATTGCCAGAGTGCCGTATCAACTAATTGTTAAATCAAAGTATTCTACGAAAAATCAGACGTCGACAACTTAAATCGAAGTATTTGTTTTGAAAAAAAAAACAAATATTTATATAAGCAATTGACGAGAATTAACTTTTTCCGAAAATACTTCGATTTTAGTTCACAACACCTGATATTTTGTAAAATACTTCGAATTTAGCTGACGACACCTGATTTTTCCCAAAATACTTCGATTTCAGTTTTTTTTTTTTTTTTTTCTCATTTATATGTGTACACACACAAATACAATCACACCACCATGACATTACAGGTTTTACCCCAAAGTCGTCATGGTGGCTAAATCATTAATCATCTTATCAATATGATAAGATGGCATTAGAGATGTAACCTCCAAATTGCCATTGCGGCCAAATCATTTTTTTTAGATCATTGGGATAGGAAGGAGGACCGACCCAAACGCGCATACCGCACATACTGGTGCACCGATCGCCAACGACCGCCCATAATATGTAATTGTTACAAGCAATCGCAGCGCCGGTACATATAATTTGTATGGCGGACGACAGAGAATGACATCGGAACCATTTTTGGAATCGCCTCATCAAACGAAAGATTAGACTCTCATTTTTTTGGGACAAATGGTTAAATTCCCATCTGAGACGATCGAGTAGGTGTTAAAAACGGGGTCCTGCTCTGGCCAACCCGGGATTTGAACCATCATCAATATATTGATAGTTCGTGGAACATACCACTACACCACGGGCTGGTTAAGTTGATGATACCTGACTCGATATCGAATATAGAATATTTAATAAAAGTATTTATTTAGAATTTTCACGATTCGAATTATATTGGAAAAATAATTATTTTTAATAGTCTTACCAACCATATTTCATGAAGCACTGACTGAAAATTTATTATTTACTGATCATTTATTTTATTATTACTGATCATTTATTTTAATTTAACTGATTGTTTATTATATTTTACCAATCACTTATTTAATTCATTACTGATCACTTAATTAATTTTTAACTGATCATTTTAGATATTACTAACCAGCCAAATAATTAGTTGCTTAATTTAAATAGGTACATATATTAAATTTAAAAAAAATACTAATATACATAAGATAGAAAATTTATTTACACAATAGGTAAATGAGACGTAGTATCAAAGAAAAATGAAAAAAAAAAAAGTTGACGTAATTCAAAAATGAGGAATTTTTATATTTTTCTGAAATAAAAATTGTACACATTGAAAACACGAGACGCCTTTGAAAGCCGTAACGTCTTTCGTCTCGATACCCTGTCGCGTATTGTGGTCTTATTATGGGGCAAGTAAGCCGAAAGAGCTCTGATTTCTTATTAGAAACACACAGTGCTGAAAATATCCTTTTTTCATATGTAAAACGAGAAAGTAAACAAATAAAACTTTCAATTACATTGAAAACCAGCCGGAAAACTCAAACGTGTGCCGAACTTTCCGTTACAAACTGCAATCTTGCTGTGCGTGAACATTAGAAAAAAAAATACCGAAGTTTTTTTCCAATTTTTTCCCGCATGATACACCATACGAAGGTTTTTCCGAACCGAACCATTAAAACGTTTGCATATGGGAATTACTCGTGTGATCTGTATAAAGATACAAGGACGCAACTGTGCGCTCACATTCAAGATTGAATAGGATCGGGATTTTTCCCCGTTCGAAGTCGGCGTAAAATATACGCATACTAAAGCCTATGAGAATGAGAAAACATATATACATACATATACACCCTATAAGAATAAGTCTTTCCTGGGTCTCTTATATTTACGTTTTTCGATATGGAAGCTGGGTGGGAGTTTGTTCGTATTTGCGGCAACCGGTCGCTGGAAATAAAGAGATCAATTTTTTAAAGAAGCGACGTTGCTCTGTATTGGCAAAATGTTGGCACGTTTTTGTCTAAAAAAGGGTATCGATGAAAAGTTTGATTATATGTATATCGAGCTTCGGAGAACATTAAATTTTCAGTATTTATTCAAATATGAAAAAAATAACTGCACCCAGATTAGAATTTCAATATTAAATTAATTAAAGTTAAATTTCATAAAGGAAACACAAATATGATGCGTTGTTTTCGTATTTGGAAAAAATATAGTATTATACAAAGAAATATTTATACATTACGTACAAGTACTTATCAGTTATTCTCAGTTTTTATTATTAGCAGATGATTTGAAGGTTTTCAGGGCTGTGCGTGACGTTTCTGCTTCAAAACGCCCTTGAATCGATTTATAATTGGTCAGTTAACAATCGATTGTCGTTCAACTTTTTGAAGTTTCATGTGTAGGAATTCTGAAGTCTCAAGATTTTCAAATACCTGGGACTCGAGACACAAATTTTCAAATTCCCGGGGATTCCCGGGTCTCGAGACTTTGATTTTTTTTAATCATAAAAAATATATATATGGGAAATATGGTGATCGGAACGTTGCACCCCAATCAGAATTGCACGCAGCATCCAACTGGATTCCAACAACTTTGTCCACTACAAGATCGCTACAAAAGTTTGAAGGAAAATTGTAGATGTCATTATATTAAAATGTATATTTATTATTACACCTATCTATTCAAAAAAATATAGATATTCCTTCAGCACAAAATGCTTAAAAAAAAAGAAAAATGCTTCGAATTCAATTGCAGGTCCATGAATTAATTTTCTCATCAAAAAATTAACCACAATTTTGAAAATGAAAGAAATTTTGAAAATATTAGAGTATTTAAGAACAAATCAGATAACCTATTTCTAATTTTTATGAAAAAAACGAAATCAAAACACTAACTGATATTTTCAACAAATTTTCTCGGAATTCTCTTTTGTTTAGTAAGTGATATTTTACAGATAACGATGAAAGATGTTGTTGCAAAGATCAAATAATCCCTCGTTGCAACAGGATTTCTGTCATATTTTTCGTTAATCGGTAAATGTAAAAGATTTTTTCTAAACACAAACTGATACCTTCAACAAAAAAAATCGATTCTTTTGCAGTAGATTTCTTTTGAATTATTTTAGATGTCACACCTTCTGCATTTAATTTATTTTATAAATTACATGCCGAAAATTATCACGAAGTAAATAAATCAAAATATTTTTTTTTCGTTTAATAAAGGGAAGACATGACTTGATAATTTCAGATTTCAATGAAATTGATATTGGTAATAGATTACTTTTATTTTTTTATATGGGAAGATTTTAAAATCTAATTTATGTTATGTTATGTATTAATTATTCGAAATTATTTATGTTATGTTAATTATTCGAAAAAAGAGATGAATATATAAAAATTATGGTTTTTTTTTTATTTGGACGATTACATTCAAAGGTTCAATGAATTTCGGGAAACCGGTATATAATTTCTAACATGCTAATGATACCTGAAACATATTAATGTACTTTTGAACACATAATTATAGTGAGTATGTAATTTTCGTTATTAATTTGATAAGCAGTTTACAAAACTCTTGGCGATTGTGGTTAATTCTTTGATAATTTTTTTTCATTCACAAACCCACAACCAAACCCGAAGCACTTGTGTTTTTTTTTTTTTAAAGAATTAAGAACTCTACTCTGGAAAGACATCCATACTTCCCCAAACAAATAGGTGTTATTTGTATATATTTTTCTCAATGTGGTGACATCTATATTATTTTCATTTGACAAAGTGATATTCTAACTGGCATGCAATTCTAATTGGCGTAAAATTCTAATTGGCTGGGGTGCAAACGCCATGTAACCCTTTTTTGTTTATTAAGTGATATTTTACAGATAACGACGAAAGATGTTATTGCAAAGAAAAAAAATAATCCGTCGTTGCAACAGATTATTGTTCTATTCTGTCATATTTTTTGTTAATCGGTAAATATAAATCGGTTAATCGGTAATCGGTAATCGGTTCATTTAATATAGTATAATTTATGTTTTATGAAACAAATATACATATTATATTAATAGAATGGGGTGCATGTAACAGGCGGGATGGTGGGTTCTTATCGTATATAAAAAAACTATTAATCATAATTTTTTAGATTTAATGGAATTGTGGAAAGATAATTTAACCTGCATTACAAAAACCTCCACAAAATCCATTTTCACTCACAACACGATCTCTAAATTCACCCGTATACCTCAATATAATTTTTTTAATCTTATTATAATCCATTATATCATTCACACATTGAAGTTCCCTCAAATGAGCATCGCGTTACATATGCAATTTTACGTTGTGCAATCCTTTTACTTCACAACTCATAGGAAGTACATATAACATATTTAATAAAAACCATCCTAAAATCCATCATCACTCACAACACCATATCCAAACTCATCTCTGCATCAAACACAAAACTCTCACACCTATACGAGGTAACATTCACAAACCAGACCTCCCGCAAATGTGCGATGCGTTACATATACAACGTTACATTGCACAAAATTTTCACCCTACGATCCATAATAAATGAAAAAAAATTCAAACAAAACGCGAACCGAGCGGCCCAACGCGCGCACACCATACCGGAGTTGATCCGCGCGAGCATACGAAAGCTCTCAGGTGGCCGGAGCTTTCGGTCCGGCGTCAGTGATCGCGCGAACGCCGCGTCGTACGGTTGTGCTCCGGGCTCGAAGGCTTCGAAAGCTTTGCTCGCGTGCTGGATCGAGGCCGAATTCGGGAGCTTTCGGAAGCTTTTCTCCTAAGGAGCTTTCGCGGGAAAGTTTTGGCGTGCGCGCGCGCGCATCTTCGGCGTCTTTTTCGGTTACGTGTGTGTGTTATGACAGGTGGTCTTTGGCGCGAAACTGTAGCGTAAGTTTTGTTTTTGTTTTTGGGGTGAGATGTGCGTTGGGATTTGACGGTTTTGGGGTTGTGCGTTCGTTCGGGAAGTTGTTCGTTTTATGACGGTGGATGCTTTTTCTTTTTGTATTATTGAAATTTTTCCTGTTAAATAGTTGTTGGTTAGAAGCTTTTGGTTTAAATTTTTCGGATTCGATGATTTTAGAAATTGGCTTTTTGATATTGAATTAAAATGTGTTTTATTCTATGAATAAAATTATTTACTTGAAAATAATTATTATACATATTTCACGCTTTATTTTTAAATTAAAATTATTTTAGAAATACATTCGATTCAATTAAAAATTGTTTAAAACAACCAATATTTTTGGAATTAGTTTCGTTTAGTATTTTTACAAAATTTTTGTTTGATTAAAAAAAAAAGTTTTTTTCATCACATTTTACTGGTACTGTTTAATTTTATTTTCATCCAAAATAATGTTAATATTCCAAAATACTTTTCAGAAAATAATATTAGGATCAAATTTAAAATATTCGCTACTGCACTTCTAGAAAAACAATTCTTAGTTTTGACTAAACATAAAAAATATCGTGGTAGTAATATAAAAATATATAATAATTTTCCAGAATATTCAATATCAAAACGACACATTTTCCCACTGATTAAAAAAAAAACTACAATACAACCCTATTTTTTTTAACATTTAAAACCCAACCAAGCCGGCGTCAGTTGAAACTTCGGTCACTTTTAACGGTTCCCAGAACGATTCCGAAAATCCTGAAATTCTGAAATCTTCTCTTGCTATCAATTCGCTAACCCGCATCCACACATAATAGAGAAAGAGAGTCTACGAACAAACTTCCAAACAAGTCGAAAACAATTCAGGGAAACCCATTCTGCGAAAGCAACCCCCCCCAAAGTGGGGAAAGAGTGCCCCGTAGAACAATAAAACCGTGTCTCGAAAAACTAATTAACATCTAAATATGCGCGCGTAAATACGCCGGATTTAATCTCGCTCATACCCACTGTGTAATATTTACAGCGCATTGTTTAATTAATGCCCCCCTCCTTAGAATTGACTTTCGATGAGTTAATTAAAAAAATTTCACCGTCGCTGCTCAAATATAATGTGTATGCTCGTAAATATTGCACGGCTGAAACTTTCCGAGTTGGTCGTTTAGAGTGGTTTAGACAATAATCAAATATTTAATTATGTTCATTGTTGGAATGTTCATTTATTTTTTTAAATATGAGATTGTTTCTAATTGAGAAGTTACTGCTTAAAATTGTTGTAAAATTTTAGAAAATATTGAGATTTATCAAAATATTATATTATTTAAATTATATTTTTTTAATAGAATATTTATAGGATTTTTATTTATTTTTGATTTAGGTAAGACTTGTCTAATTGATATTAAGCGCTCGTTTGTTATTATCTTGTACTCTATTGAAAAATAATAAAAAAAACTAACAATCATAAAGCATCAATCTTCTTTTTCATCGAACCATTATTTAGATGTTGTAATTTATTACAACAACTGTCAATATGTTGTATTCATGTATTTTTAAGTTTTCATTAAACATATGTAGTTCTCAAAAGTATGTTGGTATTATAAAAAAATCAACTTTATTCGAACTATTACGGAATTAGGTATGTCACCGATTTAAGCAAGTCTTTCCTAGTTAAATTTAATTAAAAAAAATTGGTGAATTTATATGCAATTATAAAAAATGAAACTATGTACGAGGTCTGTCCAAAAAATATCGCAAGTTTTGAATTTCCGAGGGTTACGTATATTCGATTTTCGATTTTTTTGTGGCGTTATGTTGGCACTCATGTCTCTAACTTATACCGACAAGTTCGGCTATTTTGAATGTTCAGTTAATTTTTGACAGCTGCTTTGCTTGTACGTGTTTTGGCCCGTCTTCGATTTTCGTACCAAAATTGCTCAATTTCGACCAAAAAAAGTATCGTAAAAAGATTGCTTAGGGCTGTTGGACTCTGTCAGCGACAACCCAAATTTGCTCCAGAGGGTCATAACTGGTGACGAATTATGGATTTATGGTTATGAAGTGGAAACCAAAGCTCAATCATCCCAATGGAAGCTGCCGCACGGCCAAGACCGAAAAAAGCACGCCAATTTCGGTGAATGTGAAGGTTTTTCTTACAGTTTTCTTCGATTTCAGGGGTGTGGTGCATCATGAGTTCTTGCTACAGGGTAGAATGATCAATAAGGAATATTACCTGCAAGTTATGCGCAATTTGCGTGAAGCAATCCGCCAGAAACAAAAATTGGTTTTCGCACCATGATAACGCCCCTGCTCACACATCGTTGCTTGTGGACGAATTTTTGGCCAAAAACAACACACTAATAATGCCGCAGCCACCGTATTCTCCAGATCTGGCCCCCTGTGACTTTTTCTTGTTCCCGAAACTGAAGAGACCCATGAAAGGACGACGATACGCTACGATTGAAGAGATAAGGACGGCATCGAAGGAGGAGCTAAACAAGATCACAAAAAATGATTTTTTGAAGTGCTTCGAGGATTGGAAAAAACGTTGGCGCGAGTGTATAATATCTGGTGGGGATTACTTTGAAGGGGACAAAATAGATATTCATGAATAAATAAATAATTTTTGAAAAAACACGAAACTTGCAATACTTTTTGGACAGACCTCGTATGTTGTTAACTTCTACAAAAGAAATTCAAAAATAATCAAGTTTTCTTTCAATTACTAAAGAACCAAAGATATTTTAGAACAGAATTTTGATATGGCCACCATGATTCTTTGAGAAAACCTTTCATGCTATGTTGGTACATTTGTATTTTATATTAAAAATAAATATTATTATATTACTGCAAAATAGAAAATTTTTGAATAATGATATTTTAAACCGAATCATATTACTTTATTTTTTATATTATAAAAATACAAGTGATTATAGAGAAAGTAAATACAGATCTATGAAGAATTATTCCATTCATAGATTCCTAATTTTATTATAACATATTGAAGCAACCGAATAAAATTTTTGCATAGGCAACCTTTGCAACTTAAGAAAACCTACACAACTGTAACATGTTAAATTAAATGCTATTTTATGATATTCTGCACATATTGTGCGTAAAATTTGTGTAGGCGTTCGAAACGTATGTGCTCATTCAATTTATGTATGCAAAGTCGGTAAACGGTTGCCTCTAATTAGGTCGGAAGATAAAGACCTTTTTAAGATTCGACGTAATTTGAATTTAATAATTTAATTAATGCAGCCGCTTGCTTATGTAGTTAATTTATTTATATTTGATATATAATATCGGTTCGAGTATTTTATTTTTCAGTGAACTTAATTATTGTCGTTCTAAGCATACCTTAATAAATATTAAATGGTGATGACAATGTTTTTGACGCAAGGTCTCTTTATCGAAAATATTTTTCAACACTATGCTTTGAGTTTTAAATCAAAATTATATTATTTATAAAACATATTGAAATTCTGTAAATAAATATAATTAATCTTGTTAATTGATTCGTTTATATAATATTTATAGGAATCGAATAATGAAACTATTTCTCACCAAATGTTATTTTGAAATAAATCCGATAATCACTTTATAAATAAAACAATCAACGTTTTTATTTATATCAGATAAGATTCACAAAAATATTTTTATCATCCCATCATACTTTAATATTGTCGACAATTTGTAAACGCTGTCCATTCAAGTACTTCCGTTAGGAAAACTCACTTTTCGACAACCGAACGGTACGCTCCGCTCACGATCACCTGTTTTCTGTCGTATATTGGACTTTCAATGTAGTTCACGTTCCCATAAGTAGTTTCCAGTATCATAAAAATATTCCATTATAGGTTTTATTTTATTGCCATGTTCGATTCGCGCGCGGCCACCGGAAACAAACTACTTTCAGTTTGTAACGAAAACGCTCGTAAAATTCTAACTCTTCCGCTCTCGAGTCTTCCGGCCTTTGCGGTAATGGCGGTTTGTCAAAGCTACATGTATTATATATGGGGAATTTTATGTTTCGTTGATTAAAAGTTCAAAACGGTGTTCGCGTATTGTTTTTTGCGATTCACGAAAAAACGCTTTAATTAGGAGGGCTCGTAGGTGAACTGTGCTTTAATTAGGAATACTTGTAGGTGTTGTATTATATTGTCGGTATTGTTGCTTTCATGCGCGGTAATTGAAATATTCGTTAATTAGGCAGGTGTGAATTTTGATGTCGCGACATTTCCCTAGGATAAATAAATTCGATTAATTTATTGCGGGAGATTGTTTTTCTGGAAATCATTGTGCGCGTATCTCGAATGCTTGATTTGTTTACGATAAAAAAAATTATTCTCTTTTCAAATTATTTTTCGTAAACAAATAAAAATGCTGTAAGAATTTATGAAATTTTTTCATCATAGTCGAGGTATTTACCGGGAGTAATGAAAAAACGAAACTATAATATAATATATATATAAATACTAGCGGTAGTACCCGGTGTTGCCCAGGTTTCTTTGGATTTTTTAAGTTGTTGTTTTTTCTGAAAAGTCATGATAACAGATAAATGTAAACTGAAAAAGCGAAACCAATCGATATTTTTTTCATCTTAAAATAGCGTCAGATCGAGTTGTACAATGGTTTCAATGATGCGGATAGGCTGACCATACATTCCGTTTTCGTCGTTTCTTGCGTTCATCCCGTCGTTTTCGTAAAATTGTTTGATTTGTTCCGGTGGGCAAATATATTTTATTGGTAGTGTATTTTCTCAACGATATTAATCGAGGAAAATTTTTTGAACGTTTAACAATTTTTTTATACAGGGAGGGGGGAATTATTTTCTGAGCGTCCCGTTTTGGGTCCTGGAAAATATGGTCACCCTATGCAGAAACCTTTCTGGATGCGTAACCAACATATTTACAAAATTTCATCGTGATTGGATAAGCGGTAAAGGCGTGCATATGGTGCATACGGACATCCATACATACATACATACATACATACATACATACATACATACATACATGCATACATACATACATTCATTTTTATTTATATAGATATATACATATATGTATATGTATATACATATATATATTTTTCAAATTTATTTAATTAACTAAAGAATAAAGTATGTATTATACATCGAATACTTGTCGTTACTACATTTTTTTAAAAACATTTCGAAATTTTTAAAAAGTATTCAACGACTTTCTACACAAACCCAATCCTCTTTTTACACGGTTCAAGAAAGAAGACCGATTTTTTTTTTACTTTAACACGGTATGAAAAAATTGCATTATTATACCACATTGGTAAGATTCGGTGCAGGATAATATACTATCATAATATGTATGTAATTATAGTTACTAAATGAAAAAAATCAATGCTTTTTTATGATTTCACATGGCGAAATTTTTCAACATTACACATTTTTTATAAAATACACTTAGATGGAAGTCTATCTTAATATACTGATGGAACCTATTTCAAACTTTTATATGGTCATCATACAATTTTTTTACACGGTAATCTCTGGAACGTATCCCCCGTATAAAAAGAGAATTGGGTGTACTTATAATTAGCTAAAAAGCTTTTTTGATGCAACAAAAAATGCATCATGATTCATGGATATATAGGTATAAAAAAGGCACATTCGAAGAAACGAGCATAAAAGTTTTCAATATTTATTAGCATACATATTACATACTGACATAACATTTCGACCAATTCACAACAACTAGCAAAAAAAAAATCCATCGATCCAAACACACAATAATTCGAAACAATTTCCAACGTGTCAGGCGCCCCGATTACACACACGAGTCCCGTCGAACGCCTGTCCGCAATTAGCGCGACCTCTTCTAATACGCGATTTTTCCACAGCTCCCCAAGCGGTGGTCCGCAAAGGGTAAACCGACGAATAATACGGGGTCCAAGGAGCGGCTGGACCTCCGAGAGATTCCACTCTAAGGAGATTAGCCGGCGTACGGTTTGAATAAACGCGTCGACCCCTTGCACACTACCGTAATTTGTCTTGGGACGAAGCCGGTGGGCGGGATGGGCGGTGGGCGGGCTGTTAGGCGGGCGGGTCGGTCTTAATTGAGAATAACCAGCCGGTGGATTCGCGCCGTTCTTCTATGGGAGTCCTGGCAGGATGTAGGATGGTGCAGTCGGATGGTGTCTTTTGAATGGTGGGATTGTTTTTGGAAGACTTGCTTTTGTAGTTTGGGTGAAGATTTTGGATTTTGTGAGTAAACAGCCCTTGTGGATGAATAGGGCCTTATGAACGATAAAATGTATTTTTTATAATCAAATTTAATGATTGATTTTTGAAAGAATATATCAATGAAAATATTTTGCTTTTTCTGCAAAATAATTTTTTTGTTGCAAACTATATTTAGTGACCAGATTACAGTAGATTTATTTTTTTCAGGAATATGGGTTTTAGAGAATGATAGTATTTCAGTTAAGCACTGTGTTTTCATAGTTTGTTTTAGTAAATGATGATCGAAAGATTTAAAACGAAAATTTAATGATTTATAGGATTTTTTAGTCATTTTAAATGGTCATTATTCATTTTAATGGTGAAAATTCAACATTTAATTTCATAATTAAAATTTAATTTTGTATTAAATTATAATATTTAAAATACATGTTCTTTAAATATTTACATACTTCAGTACAGTATCAAAAAATCACAAAAAAAAGAAATCAAATCTATTATAATCTCAATTTACAATTCTTGTATATTTATATAAAAATTCAGGCAACATTGAACTTTAAACACCATAAATAAACAAACTATTCCAACAAGCATGAAAAAACGTGCACTTAAAGCTTCGAACGTCCGTTTTACGTTAAATACGAAAAAAAGTATGGCAAACTCAAGCGGTACGGTACAAGCACAATTCTATTGGGACGCGGCGTGAATAAAGCGGCAACCATTGTGTCCGCTAAATCCGAACAAAGGATGTAAATAAATTGGTGACTTCAAGAAAAAGGCGAAAAATATAATGCCAAAATTATGGCGGGTCGAATAAGGGTTGTGCGCTCCTAGGCCATGAATCACGGAGCTTTTCCGGCTTTTCCGCGCGCGCACACGAATTTTCGCGACTGTTTACACACAAATTAAATTGCATGCAAATTGGAAAATTTTTCAATCCCTGCTCGCCATGAATAGATATTTTTTCAGCGTGCATCGTTTGTTTTTTTTTTTTTTTTTACCATGTTTTGTGTACGCGACGCGCGAGTTATGATTGGGGAACGCGCATACGTTCGACAACCGATGTCAAATTATCTGTCAAATTTACCAAATCTAATTTTATTTTTGATTTGGAGATGTATTTGGTTCTTAAATCTACTGAAAATACTATGGTTTTATGTAAACGATGAACTGGAATTTGGTCATTTGTTTTAAATGAATATGACAATTGCAATTTTAAGGTTCGTATCTGTTTAATATTGGAATTTTTTATTTCAGCGTTTTTGTTTGATAAGTATATAATTGAATAAGTGGGATAAATATTTTTATTGAAAACAGTTTTACTGTAATATATATTACGATCAATATGACACAAGATATATGTATAAGATATACAAAAATGATATGTAAGATATATAAAAATACATATATTTTATAAATAACTATGAAACGTTTCAATAGTCTATGTATATGCTAGAAAAATCAAAATCCACAATATGATCTAAATTGTATAAAAAAGTGAAATTCAAATTGAAAGGAAAAACAAGATAGATGTAATACTAAATTGTTCGGAACGATGTGAAGTCAAAAAAAGGATTAGATTCTACGGTATGAAGAAAAATAACCCACCCTAAGGAAAACAAGGAAAATTTACATGTTTTTTCCTCCTACAACACACTTATATTTACGACACATTTTATTTCTAAAAATACATCAAACAAGAAACATAAACACATAATTATCGTACATTTTACAATATCACATACGAATAATCATCATAGTCGTTTACAGAACGATCGATTCCATTCAACTACGCGCGACACCTCCGATATTTCGAGCCGAAAAAAAATTTCCGGTGACATATTGAAAAAAATAAAATTCAAACTACGTCCACAGGCGGTGGAAAGCTTCGAAAGTAATTTGGCAAACGACATGTCGTGTTTGTTACGTGTAATCGCGTGCGTTGTCTTCCTTTGTTCCCGGACCAACTTTCGCCACGTACGGCAGGACAATATCACAAGGAAAAATAATATCGGTATTAGTTACGCGACAAAGAAAACATCAAATAACCATTTTGTTACCGGCGGACATTAAGGTCGACCGACCGATGTTAATTTCGACATCCACCAGCATAAAGGCTCTTTTATTATGGCGGCCCGTGCCGCCAAATGACGAGAATTAGCGATGGCTTTCCGGTTTCTCACCTCGTATTTTTCGCATTCAGATGCGATTTGTGGATTTGTGATAAATGTGGGTATCGAGTAGTGGTTTACGTTGCAAAAATGTCAGAAAAAACTTTAGACAGATTTTTTTTTCGTTTTTCTTTATAGATATTTTCATGGCGTATGATTTGAATCGCCCCCTCAAAATTTATAATGTATTATATATTATATGTTGATATGTATTTTCAAATTTAATGAACGTCGATAATTTCTCTAAAATATGTATATGACAAAAGCGCGTTTGATCGATTTCGTTGTTGCACATGATGTAATTATGTTTCCATTATAATATATTAATATTTTAGTTCAATTCATGATTTGATTTCATATTGATAAACAAATTACATTATAACATCAACCACAACATTAACATCGATCATGCGCGCCTTTGTCATCTATTTTAGAGCAATTATCAGCGTTCACGAAATTCAAAAATACACAGTAACATATATACATTATATTTGAGGGGGCAATTTGTCAATCGATTGCTGTTAATGTTGGCGGCGGTAACGACAACCCAAAACATTTCCTTGAGAGAAACGACCTAACAATGCGCGAGTTGACGCCTTTTGTTCTTTGTCGTGATGGGGGTATTAAATACAAACGCACATTTTTGTTTGATGATATCAAATATTCAAGCATCGAGGAGATGAATCCGTTTTGTACGAATTTCGAGTTGAAAGTGTTGTTTAGTAAACGTCCCGTCATTGTGATTAGTTTTTATAATACATTCAATGAAAAACCGGCATAGATTTTGTTATATTATATAATATATGGATATACGAGTTTAATAAATCTAATTTGAATTGGTATAAGTTTTAATAAATATTTAAAATTACGTGTAAATTGTTAAATATCTGAATTTTATTGTCGAAAAGGTTGCATATACTCGTAATTATGGTTAATTAACAGTATTCCACGGAGCTCTTTACACATCACTTGCTCTAATTATTTGATTATACATATTAGAAAAAAATATAATATTAAAATGCCTTTGATAAATGCGAATTTTTAATTCTAAAAATATGTTAATTATTTATATACTGACAAGTGACAACCTGATATTATCTATCAATTTATTATATCCCGAACTACAACGTGTTCGATGTACATAATTTATTAAAAAAAATAAAGACAACAACCAATAAAATATATTTTTCAGGTTTCAGATTTGTTAAAATATTTGCGTTGTTTTTAGACGAACTAATATCACAATTTTGTTGTGGGATAAAAAGTTTAACCATTAGGTTCTGGTTAATAACGTTAAAAAGTTTTTTTGGTTCAGAAAACTTTTTTATGTCGTCATTCAATTTGTTTACTATAGTTTTGACTGGAGGTATTTTTGACTTTGTAATACAATATATTTCAGAATATATAACTAAATAAAAAGTTTGTTTACAAACAAAAGATTTTGATAACAAAATCGAAAATTCGAAGAACACCTAAACATATTAATCCGACACCCAAAAGCAAACAAAAAAAAAAAACATAATACACAATAACGTTCGGATTTTCGTAATAAGAAAGCATAAAGTTCCCATGCGTACAAGGCGACCCGAAAAATATGACAGGCTTATTTAGCGACGCCATTATCCCGCCGCTCGAATTATCGCCTCGCACTTGCATTATCTGAAAAAAAGGAAACGAAAATGGAAAATTGCGAACGATGTGTGCTATAAGGATACGTCTGTGACCTGGCCAGGATATAAGCGTAATATATACGAAGGCTGTATTGAAAACGCGGAGAAAGGCACCTTTCCAATTTTCGCCTGTTTGTTTCGGCTTACCGAGTTATCACCAGGTGTTCTCGCATAATAACGATAAACTCCAAACAAAACGAAAAATGGCCGCACATATTAAAACAACTTTTTATTTTCAGATGCTCTCCGTTTTGAGGTAGGGTAATTTGGGCGTAATGCGAAATGTCAAAATGCGGCGGGTTCGTTGATTTTTTTTTTTTAATTGTATTATTTTATTTGGGGATAATTTGATTTTAGATTTATTTATTTTAGATTTGTCGATGGATATTTGGGTTATGTAATTTTTTTTTTTCATTTAAAAAAAAATTAATTGATGTGTTATTCTAGGAAACTAGGATAATTTTCGAAAGGTGGTTTTTAAAATTTTATAGTGCTTTATCGTATCTTAGAAAAATAAAAAATGTTAAGCCATATATAAAAAACGAAAGTGTATTTTAGAAGATATACATAGTAGATAATTGGAAAAATCAGTTAAAATATCCTTTAAATAGTAAATGAAAGAATCAGAGTTTTGTGGAAACTAGATTTTGATTGGAACAGTTTGGTAATAATCTTCAAAATTCTAATAAAAAATTCTTAGTTCTGAAAAGTTTACAAAACTAGGATTAATAACGTATAATTTACATTGATTCGAAACAAATTTATAATGAGAAAGTAAACGAATTTCAATTTTTGTTGTTTATGAATGAAAAATTATTCAATGAATATTAAAACAAGCATAAAAAATGCGAAAATTTTTCATAAAATATGGAAAATTTCAGCTCATCTTTTGACTATAAGACATTAAATTTTGGATTTTTGGACAAATTGAAATCGCACTTTTTTTAGTTACGATAGCGAAATTAGATGAAAAAAATTGCACATTAAATACGAACGGAATGAGTAATTTAATGGTAATATGCGTGGGTTTTCAGACGCTGGAGTTAGATAATGAAAAAAAAGAATGAAATTATTTTACAGTGGAATGAATAATTCATATTCGATTTATGAAACATTCATGTCTTTCAGAACGATCGCGTTATGTTTTCCGAGTACACATTTCTTAAATAGAATTTTCGAAACGAGCGTATTCCGATTCAAATTAATTGGCCCTCCGTTTTGTGTCCGCAAACTAATACCTTTTGCAAGAAAAACGTTCAGAAAATGATGTGCAGATTTCCTGGATCGTTTCGAAGAACCAAAAATCAAATAATTAATGTTCGGACTACACTTGTGTACAGAAATATAAAATAAATATTTTAAAAATGCGGAACAAAGCCGAAAGAAAAAGTCTCAATCGTCAATGAATACGCCATAAGATCTCGATTCGAAATTAACGAAGTGTGACATTTCTTAGTCACCAACCTGAATACTGAACGGTCTGGGTACCCGAAACGGGTGCTGAAAACGGTAAAAATTATTTTTTTATGCCAAAAAAAGCTTGTTCGTTTCGTGCTTTTTATTTTTATCAGACTCGGTTGTCGGCCGGTACGTTTCAATCTGCACAGACTATCTCAAAAAAAAAATTCTGAATTAATTAGTCGTGACGTGTTTGATTCAACTTTTATATAATCAAATTAAAAATATTTATATACATTTTTGATTAAAAACACATAATATTATACAAGAATATACGCAAAATATAACATATGAAAGGGGATACATATTTTTGAAACATATCGTATATGTACGCGTTTGTCGAATACGTCCTTTTACTGAAAATTTAAAGTCCATGTCCAGTACGGTTGCGGACATGCTTTGCTTTAGTAATGAACCTGTGGGACTAGATTAGCTTCAGTCCTCTCTGCTTCATTATTCACAAAAAAAAATAAAAAAATATATACATATATATGTATGTATCTTTTCAGTAGTACAAAGCCAAATGAAGAGTTTCAGTGGCGCCTCTAGATAAACAATAATTTGAACAAATGATATCCTTATTCGCAAAAGTGGGCATAAGTCGGATTTTCAACGATAATTGGATCGTTGTATTATAATTGAATATTTTTTCGCTTTATACAATTCAAATAATCTGTGATACGCCCAAAACACATTTTCAGAACAATTAAATTACGCAAGTATCATATTCAATTACAATGAAGCTATTTTTTCGCCGATGGATATTAGTTATTCGAAATTTGGTTGATTGCCGAACGGAATGCAAAAACTTTATTTTTCGCATACAAAAGAAAGTCCTTAATCATTTCAGATAGTCACGTTTTCTTTGGCCAAAATGCGTTTAAGGAAGTGAAAAAGTCAGAAAAGAACCTCAATCTAATATACAATAGACCGGAGCTAACCTGATAAGTTGCGGAAGAAACTCTTGTTTCAAACTCATTAAGGAAACAACGAAACAAATACGTTCTTCAGACCCTGATAAGGCGAATACGATACGAGCGCTGAAATTTGAAGGACAAACAGGACACTCCGATACGGCTGAAGACTTGCAGCGTTCGTTGAACGCGTAACAAGAAAAAGCTTTTGTCATTCAGTTTCAATGCTTTCAGATGTAATGCGGTACGAAACTTTCTCTGGGCTGTTGCTTTTTTCCCTCGCTCTTCGTTTAGGAGCGATTTTGCATTCTAAGTATACGATGTCAACTCTTTCAGAGTGAAAATAAACTGCGGGATAGCGACGGATGAACTCGTATTTTTCAGTTGGGAAAATTTATTTTTCAGTCTGTTTAATTCACTGATTATTATCGAAATGATTTTTTAAAGTGATATTAATGGGTAATTAATCGTTTCTAAAAAGGTATTTGTGTGAAAGGCGAGGGAATCCGCTGCAATACGTTTCCGTGCAATTCAAATGATGGAAAAGCCGTTTACTTATTAACGGGAAGGGAAGATTTGGGGGATCTTTTATATCAATATGAAGGAAGATAAATCAATTAAAAATACCATAAAAAAAGGGATTTGGTAATATTATAGTATGATGTTTTGAATCTATTTTATATTATAATAAGTACAAATATTCTTTATTTCTTTGTTTAAGTTTGAAAAAGGCATTTTTTTTAGTAGTTTCACATAAAAACTAGTTGAAAATCTGTAAGACCCTTAATTTACGTTGTTAATTATTTATAATTCATATGTAAAAACAACGAAGTCTAGACTTGTACCATTAAATTAATTAATTAACTTGATCCAATAGATAGGTACATAAAATTAAAAGACAGCTGTAAATTGAAATCGCAATTTTTTACAGTGAAACTATGGTTGTTTGATAAAGAAATACATCAAAATATGTGAATACTATTGATTTTAAAATTATTTTATTTTTTAATTTGGCAATTTTTTTCAAATCATTCTGTTTTTCTAAAATTGATTTATTTCACTAAACAATAACCGAGTAACATATAAATTATATTAAAAAATTAATAATCCCGCCTTTCAAAAACAATCTCTTCAACATACATATATTTAGGATGAAAAATAAACCACATTCATTTTTAATTTACAAACGTTCCACATACGAAACTGGATCGGGCCCCTGAAAAAATAAACCCGCATTCGGGGGCGATTTAAACGGCGAAGTTGGACGTCTATGATCTCGCATTTAATGCGAAACTTCCCGATCGCGGGTCATCAGGTCGATTCGCAAACTATGTCGGTTATTGATCACGTCTATAGCCTAACAAATCACATCGCATTTGTGCGCTTCACTTTCGCGTGACGTTGATCGGTGTGTGTAGCGCGGGGTCGAAAATGACCGGCATCAATCCAATGCGAGGGACGATGCATCTTGGGGTGGGATCGTGAAATTATGCGGATTATGCTGGATTGTTGCCTGGAATATGTTGGGGAAGGTTTCTGGATTCGGAGACCGGTCGAAAGTTTTGGGAGGTTCGGGGCTTTTGGGGATGCGCGATTGGTTCGAGCTTTTATGGATTCGCAGGCGATCAGTGTGTCAGATTGAGGTCGATCAAAAAAATTAATGAAAAGTCTTCGTATTGGAAATATGAATGTTGGAAAATATGCTTAAAGAGTGATGTTAGTCTTGTGTTCAAAATTTAGGTTGAATGTCGAATATTTTGAGATGGTTTTTTTTTTGAATGATTTTTTTTTCGTGTCCGGTATTTTTCACCCGGTGTTTGATGGTATTATCGGATTTCTTTCGACATCCATGGAACACCTTGAAGAGGTTACCATCGTGCTCAGATAATAACAGAAATATTTAATAACAACTGAAGTGGATTTACATAGGAAGGGGAGAGGGAAAGGAGGGCCGATTCAAACACACGTACAGCACATACTGTTGTACCCGACCGTCGACGGGCAATTGTAATTATTGTCACAACTACTCGCGACGCCGACACATTGTATTATAATTTTGTATGGCCACCGATAGATAGGGCTTTGTAATCAGAACCATTTTTTGGAATCGTCTCATCAATGAGAGAATTAACTCTCATTTTCGAGTCAAATGGTTAAATACCCAATTTGAGACGATCGGGTAGTTGTTAAAAACGGAGGCTACCCTGGCCATCCCCGTGACTTGAACCATCATCCTTACGAATGACAATCCATGCAGCGTTACCGCTGCACCACGGGTTGGCTTTTTTGAATGATAATAATATATTAAAATTTTGAATATTTTTAGGTTACTGGTTAAGATTTAATTTTATTTATGTACACTGAAAAATTACATTTTAAATAATAAAATCCAAAAGAAAATTAATCGAAAATTTTTATGTGGGTTATTTTTTATTCATATACAAAACGAAGTTTACCACTAGGGATGTCAGATTTATCGGAATTTCCATTTACCGGTAAACTGGCAATTTTTTTACTAATTACTGGTAAATTAAATTTTAAACAAAAACCGGAAAAACATAACAAAAAACCGTACACTTACAAAAACCAACTTCCCCAAAAAATATTTTCTAAAAAAATAGCAGCGCTTCTTAAAAATATTCGAAACCCAAAGAATTTTTTTATTTACCAGTAAATATTGAAAACTTACCGGTAAATTACCGAACCGTTATTTAGGTCATTTACCGGTAATGACATTCCTATTTGCCACTGTAAACATCTTTTATTTATTTAATTAAAATTAATACTAAAAATTTATATTTTTAGATAAGACAAAACGCTTTATTCCTCAACCAATACAATATAAACGTATTCGTCGAGTTTTTGCACAATGGCGTTATTAACTATTTCTTTTTTTTGTCTCCGACGAAGTATAGGAAAAATATGCGACGTGAGTTGAAAAATATTAAGGAAATATCCGGGGGATGTATCAATGGGAGGAAACGCGCTAGGGAAAAATTCAGGACACGTATTCAACGGCATGATAGTCATCCCGCCTCGTGCCAGATATGGAAGAATCGCTTTTCAATGTTGGTCTTAATATATATGGCTCAGAGACAAAATATATTGGTGCGGGGGCAATCGCAGAAACAAAAAAAAAAACGAGTATATGGAGGTTTTGTTTCTGGAAAAGCGGAGGAACGAAAACAAATTTGGCTATATGGGAAAACGAGGTACGGATTGTCCTGCGAGCTGATGGGCACGTATCACAGTTTGCTCTCCCTCGAGCAGATGTGCTTTGATAACCGGATAACGATAAGGGCGAAACGCCCTTAATATAATATAAAGCTTTCGATTCGACTAAAAGGGAATCATCGGTGCATATGAAAATGGCCGAATTGATTTGTCGCTTATAACAAAGTGATTCGTTCAGTTTAAAGTGAGTCCTTTTCTTATTCGGATCGTGCATGTCAGATTTTTTATTTTAATGTATGAAGGTTAAATTTTATGTTATCGTTACTATTCTTAAATGTGAGATGAACAGGACTTCGCAGTTGTTCGATTTAGATTTGAAAATTTATGCCGATTTGTTGGTGAAATCGACTCAACGTAATGACGTATTTGTTTTCCTGGTCCCGACAAATTTTGAGTAGGTACATATTCAGTTAATTGGCAGGCAGCGATATGGTTTATATTCGGAAAACCGTTCAAACACGGATAATTCACAATCATATACGGAAATCGACAAAATCAAAATTACAATCAAACGTATATCGCACAATCAACGGACTGAATTTTTGTGTAAATATAATATGATACGCGCGATATTAACAAATCATTGATAATATTCGATTATTCCCTGAGAGAAAAATTTCACCGTCGATCCTTGGGTGATTTTTTGCACAATATTCGCGATAATCCAGTTTTAAGAACGACACGTAAGAAGACGCTTTCCCATGTACTATTTCGGGGTCGAGAATTAACGATAATGGTGGGACGGGCTTTGTGGTGCTTGCGAAATTCCCACTCCGGAGTTGGACAAACTTTTTTTCTCTTTCGCCATATTTGTCCCGGCCGAGGTTATCAGATTAAGTACCTCGGCGAAAGTTTGCTTACATATCCCGTTATTTTGTGGAGACAATTTTTCGCTATCGCCGATCGCTCTCAGACACCTACGAGATCAAAAAGCCACACAAAAAGTGTGGCTGGGGAGGAAAAAAATACTAATATTTTGTTCTTGTTCGCGTTCGACGGATGAGGTTGCGTGTTTGTGTTGTCATCTGATATTGTGAGTGGAAAAGGCGATTATGTGCGTAACGGAATAACGTTATTCATTGTTGGGTTCGTTCGCGTAAATGTGATTTTATTTTCGGATCATATTATAGATACTCGGTTTTTATTTTATTTTTTAATAATATTTTGTATCTATATTTGGCAAACTGAAGTCAAGCATCATATGTTGCAGTTATTAAATGAATATGATTTCATTTCGTTAATATGAAATTATGATTTTAATAATTGAAATCCTTTTAATATCATATAATATAATATAATATAATACAATTGAGAAATACACGTAAAGCTTCCAATGTTATTTCAGAGGCCCCGTTCAATAATAGACTCTATAAAGGCTGCATATGTTGATTATTTGTTTCTTTATGAAAATCAAATTTCATACTATTTAGTTGAATGATTTTTCAGAAACGTTTCAGTATTTTAACGTTTTGATAATAAGAAAACTTTTCGCAGTAAAACGGTGTGAAATTGTATTTTCAGTTCAGGCTGTACAATAAGCCTACTACTGCTTTATTAATTTTGCACACCTGGCGAATTCGATTTCTTAATACGCTCGCGCTTGTTGTATTATGTTCAATTTATAACTAGAAATTCATGTGAATATTTTATTATAATATACAAAAATCAAAATAATTGTTTTCATATAGACTGCAATGTTTTAACAATTATTCTGTTGTATAACGAAGATATAATACATAACTGTTAGTGTATTTCTTAGACGAGTTTTTAGATTTTGTTTCTATGAAAAAAGTTTCAAATGAATTTTCAAAAAAAAATTTCTTTTGCAAACATATTCATTAGACTCATGCTTAGGTGTTTTGATGCCCGGAGAAAAATAGAATAAAGTGAATTCTCCATTATATGTATTATGCTAGTATTTTTCAGATTTATAATGTCAAAAAGATCTCAGAAGATGTTAACAAAAATGAAATTTGAATATCTTGAATATTTTATAATAATGCGTACGTCGCATATTATTTTTGGTTAATAATATTGAATAATGAACCCTTCATAATTTTTTTTTTAAATTTAGAAGTTTAAAAATAGGTGTACATTTATGTAATTCTAAAATTTGTTGATGTATTACAACGATAAATTCTCGAATAAACCCTAATCTGTAATATTCAACTCTAGTGTTTTTTCTTGTCTTTAAATCTCAGATAAATTACAGAGTATGCGCAACGAAATAAAATACAATTTCATTTGATGATATAATATTGTTTGTACTTGTTTATTTTCACTTTAGTAATAGTAATAATAATAATAATAATAATAATAATAATAATAATAATAATAATAATAATAATAATAATAATAATAGTAACAACAACAACAAAAACAACAATAATAATAATAATAATAATAATAATAATAATAATAAAAGATTTCATTTATTTCTAGATCTCAATATTAGTGAGCCTGTGCGTAAGGTGGGTGCGACGGAAGGGTGGGCCCGAAGGGCCCACGAAACGAGGCCCGTAGGGCCGAGTTGGTAGGCCCAAAGGGCCTATCAAAATATTCTTCATAAAACAACCGATTGGTTTCGCTTTTTCAGTTTACATTTATCTGTCGTCATGACTTTTCAGAAATAAAAAAAACAACTGGAAAAACCCAAAAAAAAACCAGACGATGCCGGGTACTACCGCTAGTCTAATATATTTATATGAACCAATTTATTTGCGTTAATTTAGAAAATATTTCATTTACAAAATATAATTTCCAACTGAATAAACTTAAGTTCGGTTCGGTTAATTAATCAAATTGGAAATAGTTCAAATAATTATAATAACACGCAGGCTTTACGATGTCTATTGAAGGAACAGGTTTTTTATAATTTATTATAGGCTTTAAAATTTGTTTTCTAATATCATATGGCTAGAGTTTAGTGTAAAAGAGAAGGCAATTCTAGGCATGTTTAAATACTAAAAATTAATTCTCGTTGAAAAAAATCTTGGGCTTATGAAATTTTCAACCATATATTATGTATATACCCATATAATATACAAACCGCGCCGTTTTATAATATATTATAATTAATTTTAGTAAAAAACAAAATTCGGTACATTTAAAAAAACTAAATTTTTCATCGACTAACAACGATTATAACACTAAAACAACATAAATAATATTTTTAAAAATGTTATCTGAAGATAGCCCATAATTTTTTAAATAAAAAAAATTATGGTTTTTCGCTGAAAACTTTTCCAAAAATCAACTTATCGTTACAAAATTTTACACAATCTTAGATTATTTATTAATTTAACGTTTTTAATAAATACATTTGAAAAAAAATGTAGCGTATTAGAGGACTCCATTCCACCACGAGCATACCACCATGTTTACAGGAAGGTGAACCACCAAGAACAACGCCATTCCTGACCGGATCGTTTATATTTATTATTGAATGACCCGTCAGGCGTTATCGGGGAGCGTTTTCGCCCCAGCCCCATGAATCGCCACATAAAATTTTAGTATCCGTTTTGAGACGACGTCGTGGTCCTTATCGGGCTCCTTACTCATATTTCGCCGTGGAATTTTCACCGGTGGAAAAATGCCGGTGGACAATGGCGGGGCATCGATTAGGGACCGTGCGGATTTTCAGACGAGGTGGAATCAGAGATAATGTTGTTGGATTGATGTGCGTATATTTTTTCGAGTTATATTTGTGCGATGTTGTTATAAAAATGTTGATCAATTGTTGTCATATGTGGTATTCACAATGTTCACTGTATTATAAGGCTTTACTGATACTGACTTCACGTCGGAAGTTTAGACATTTTTCTTTATGTGATAAGGGGTGATTCTCATGGGATTGCGTACCGAAACTATCTTATGCTGTACAGCAGATATCGGCAAACTCCGGTCCGCGGGCCGGATTCAGCTTTTAAAATTATTTTTAGATCGATCAGTTTTAACTTTTTAAATTTCAAAATCAGTTTTATTATTGCACTTTGAGTAGTAAACTCATATAAATATTTTCGAGTTTGCTATTTGGCCCGTCGAGCATCAAATTTTTACATTAAAGTTTTGATGTTTTAAAGTTTAACGACTCCTGTTGTATAGTATCAAGGCAAAAGTATTTCATTCGCTGGCCATGTCAAGTGTACTTAGCATTGATGTTGGAAGGAACTGGTTTGTTTAGTTTTTAGTCAGTAGTTGACGCTTGTTTTCACTGTTTGAATGTACGTTCTCACATTTTTTTCTTAGAAATTTTCTTTTAAGAATTAAATTAGCATTTTCATATCGGTTTATTTATTCAAAAAAACCTCTCAAGATTTTTTTGGACAATTTTAGAATTTATCCTTTTTCACACTAAAAGTATACGAAATTTTATTGTAATCATTTTCAAAATAATTTTCAAATATTTATTTGAATATCGTTAACATATTTGACACAAAGATACTTAAAAACATATTTGTACTCATGTGTTATGAACGCAATACGTTACAATTTTAAGTCAATATCATAGTACGCAGTACGTTAAACAAACATTATTTCCAAGCGATTTCCACGAATGAGTCGCATCATTTGCGACAACTTAATTCGTTAGAGACATCGAATAAAGATAAATCGAGCATTTCCGACGTCCAAATTGATAAACCGATAATTCAAGGCTTTTCATATAAAAAAATGAAACTGGAAAAGAACACGAAATATGACCGTGTTCCGTTAACCTTACGCATGCTCGCCCCCTATCTCTCGGTCTTAATTTTCACTCTCGGCACTTTTTTATTTATCTTTCATATCTTTTATTATTATTTTTTTGTCATCATTTGGTAACAAAACATTACTTTCCTGTTTTCGGTTGGGATCTTTTGTTTTTCACGCTTCCATGGCCACCACATTGTTCGGGTTCAGCATCCTGAAATCGTCCGTGAAATTCCCAAAGATAGTCCTCGCCGGCTGGATGTTCGCCAAAACACCATATCCTTACACCATAGCGAAGAGTTGAACAATTTTCAAATTGAAACTAATAATTTGATATATAATGCTAGCGTTTGTTCTTTACACTTGTCGCGTTTTTTGTTCCGAGTTTATTTTATAGGGCGATTTGTCAAAAAGCCTATGTTCGTTTTTATTTTCGAAAAAAAAAAACGATATCATATTGTACTTTTATTATTCGCTTATTTGTTTTATTTTAATGAAATATAAAATAGTGACTTCCATTTGGTGCTTGTGTTGTGAAGTTTTTATTTTTTTTATACATATGTACATATAATAAAAATGAAAACGAGGAATAAAATGCCAACTATATGAGCTTAAATTGTATCTATAAAATAAGATATTTATCTTGCATAATCTGTAGTTTGTTTTAAGTGAAAATTTAATCTTTTTCAAATTTTTGTATATAATATGTAATAAATTATCATAATCTTTATTATTTTTAATCATTGCAAAAAAAAAAGTTAAAAACCAGTAGTAGGTTGATAGTACGCAATCACAATTATATATTATTACATTAGCTGCATTAGGTACTTGTCCTATAATTTCATTTATCTATGTAGAAATATTGAAACAATAAGGCCACATTATTTATGCATGAAAAATAATAATAAAAAAAAAACAGTCAAATAACTCGATTATTTTCAACAAAACACAAATCATCATACACTATGTTGGAAAAAGTACGAAAAATTTCGACCGATCCATCGATTTATCAAAACGTGAATAATAATTATGGCGAAACTATTCGCAACGCGCCGAACAATAAAACAACGAATCCGTTTTTCCACGGCACATTTAATGGCAACAGCCGCACAAATTCGGCTAACGCTTCATTAAATCATTTCAGTCCATTTTCGCCGGGTCCTCCTCCGTTCACTTTGTATTATTATTATATAAGCGGGCATTTATTATTTTCAATCTCGCCGTGGCACTTTGGAAATGCGAAAAATAAAAGAAATTCGGGTCGTTATTTTTCGCTTATTTATTTCATTTGAGAGTATTGAAGAACTTTCGCATTAATATCCACAATCAATTAATTTAAAAGCGTTGATTTAATCAAATATGTATACTTTTTTATGTTTTGAATTTTAAATACACCCAATCCTCTTTTTACGTGGGGAATACGTTCCAGAGACTACCGCGTAAAAAAATACATGGCGGCCATACGAAAATTGAAGATAAGTTCCATCACTATATTTGGATAGAACATCCATCCAAATGTACTTTATAAAAAATATGTAATGTGAAAAATTTTCTCCATGTAAATTCATCAAAAACATCGAAAATTTGTATTTAATAGCTATAATTTCATACATATAATTATATCAGTATACTGGCCAGCAGCGAATCTTACCATTGTGGAATAACGACACATATTTTTATTATTTTTATTCCACGTTGAAGTGAAAAATCCGTGTAAAAAAAATAATCGGTTCTTCTTCCTTGAACCATGTTATTTCGGAACCGTGTAAAAAGAGGATTGGCTATGAGTATATTATTTTAATTTTCATCGATCATCGAGGACATGTGATATTGCTGTCAGACTCAGTGGCAGCTCGTGAAAATTTGTAGTGGAAGGGCTGCAGCAATGAAAATGAAAATAGTACGTATGTTCTCATGTACAAAATATGAAAAGTCATCATCAAGACATACAAGAATCAAAATATGTTTTGCATTTATACATCTATACAAGACTAATATAGGGATAATAATAATAAAAAACATATACTTTATACAGGGAGGGTTGCAGCCCCGCAGCCCTATAAGACTAGCCGGCGGATCAGTACATGAATGGATGAATATGTACCGTTGATTTGAAATTATTTAATAAAGAGTGATTTAAATATAGAATCACGTTTTACATATCACATGCGATTGATGAAAAAAACTCAACTTTTAATAAAAGTCTTATCCTGTATTGGATATTATTATATATCATCATATCCATATTCAATTTTTATAATGTTCAACATAAAATAAGTCCTTTTTAATATTATCGGAAATAAAATAGATTTTTTTTAATCAAACATAAAGGTAGCTCATGTGAATCTAAATATAATACCACAAATTATAAGAATCAAATCACATATCTCTAATTATATGGTGACCCCATACACGTTACTTAACTATTACACACTATTCAGTGAAAACCAGGACGTCTAATCATATTAAATCATTAAATGATATATAAAATAATCATGAATCAAATAAGAATTAATCGAAATTAAATTCAATAGGAATGAAAAAACATTTTATTCGATAAACAATTTAAAAGCGACACGATGAAAAGGACTCATACGGTAAGCATACTCATATGTGTATTGTCCTTTATAAAAGGGTGGTTCATCGTTTCCTCCACACTTGTGCAAAATACAAGACAGTGCCTGGTAGACGTTAGGGGTGGTATACGAATATTGTGCATTTCTACAACCCCAAGGCGAACATAAACGTAAACACACATAAATATGCAGAAAGGCTCAAAGATACTGTCGCCGTGTGCAAAAATTAAATTTCTCAATTTGAAACACGTGTTGGTGCTGCAAAATTTTGCCAGATGTAAAACGCTGATTAATCTGATTTTGAGGGATCGATTTGTGTGTGGGAAACACACTCGTGGGATGTGAGTTTTATTCGGTAATAAATTCGGTTGAAGAAGTTTTTGATTAATTATTCATTGGAGTCAATTTTTAGTCAATGTTTAAAATGCTTAAACTTGTATATGTGTTGGTGAAGCCGTTCTTCAAATTGTAGTATTTTATATTTTATTCGTCTGTGATATTTTTTGTTAGTGAATAAATTATATTTATAATGATGAGGAGTCTCATACGATTTTGTTGTAAACAAATTAAATATTATACAATATTTCTATGTGGTTACAATTCTTTTGAATATTTCTATAACAACCTATTATGATTTAAAAAATTTAAGCAATTTTAATAATTAGAAATATGTATGTTTATACGATTTGTATACAGTTTGTATACGGTTAGAGTTTTGAGTCAAGGGTCGGTGTTTCATATGTGATTCAACTTGTTTAATTTAAAATGTCAGGGCCTTGTTCACATATATGTATAATAAAATATAAAGGGGTAGTTTTTTATTTGCCCTGTAGTTGTGTGCTTGCAATGTGCTTTTGGTTAGTCTAGAGCAGCGTTTCCCAAACTTTTTCAGCGACGGAACACTTGGCAAATCCAAATATTTTGACGGAACACTTAGCTTATTTTTTAGGTTGGGTAACTCATAATAGAAAAAATAAAAATAAAAAATGTTATTAAAAAAAACATTTATTTATTAACATAAAAATACAAATAAACAAAACTCTCAATAACTCTGATGATTTTGAGTTCTTGAATTGCAAATAATTTTATATCAGGCATAATATTGGTAAGTGGAATTCTTATATTTACCGTGGCGTCGGTCTATATATTTATTTTGTTTTCGTTTTAACATAATTAGAGAATCCCACTTCGCATAAATACGTCATTGAAAACAGAATTCTCATTTCTCAAGATATTTAGTAGATTTCTCGAGAATTTTCAAAGTAATTTTTTTATTATTATAAATAGAATTAATACAAATATAATATTTGAAAATATGTATACTTTTAAAAGATTTTAACTCTTTGAAAAATTTTTCTTAAAAATATTTTTTTTTATTATTCTGATGGGTAGGAAGCATTGATTTATGATCGATTAAAAAAACTACACATTTTTTAAATTGAAAATATAAAAATTAGTTAGTTGATGAACAAAATTAGCCAACGACATTTAAAATAGATAAACATCTTGAGAAACAAAACACAAAGTATTCGAACAATGTCACATATCACTACGATATTTTATTTTATAATTTTTTAAACAATAATACAATTATGATAATGATAATAAATAAAATAATATATTATACACATACACAAAATTTTATTTCCATTTTATTTAATCTGACTTATTAATTATTTAAAAAAAAAGACATTTTTTCATACATCAAAATTTGTTAAAAATTCTCGAGAAATTTCCGTAGCGAAATCGAGAATTCTTATTTCTCGAGAAATGAAAATCATCGAGGAATCAGAATGCCTACTCGTATTCACTAGTGAGTGCAATACGATAACTCACGAGATAAGACGCTTCTATTGCATTTTCATTTTCAGTTCTAGCCATTGTAATTATTTGAAATTTGGACTTTTCTAGTGAATCACGTTGTCTCTTAAAAAATTGTATGTCTTTTCCTTTGTAATCAGAGTGCGTCAAAATGGATATTGCATCAGGAGCATCTGAATCGCCAATATAAGTAAATCCGAAATTTAAATAACTTTCATCGTACTTTCGTTTTGGTCCGTTTAGGCTCCGTGGAACACCTAATTTGGCTACGCGGAACACTGGTGTTCCGCGGAACACAGTTTGGGAAACGCTGGTCTAGAGAGTAATTTACCGTCTCTTTATCAACAAACGAACCTCGGTTCATATAATATATATATTCACATACATTAAAAGCTGCAGACAAACGCGAAAAATCGGCTTCTATTAAATATAATTATTACAAAATGCATTATTTTGAAATGCATCCACTACGAACCTACGATATAGATAAATTTACTGTATTTATAGTTACGTATAATACATATACTCAATATCTCGATATTCGTTCAGAAGCGTTTTATTAAAGTTTTTTCGATTCGCTTTCCTGTCCCAGTCTCTTTCGTTTCGTGCGGATCGGTTTTTGAAACTCTTTTGGCGTATTTATTTTTCGTTATTAAAATTCATGTTTTTTCCTACAGCTTCCATGAAATAGTTGAACGTTTGGTACAAAAAGACATATCCTGGTGTCTGTCGAATTCAAAAAATATATTGTGTCAAAGAGTTGAAAAAGTCGTAATAAAATTACAACATTGATTTAATGAACTTTTCTTTTTCGGAAATAGTCAAAATGAGAGGAATTTAAATTTCAAGAATTATAAATTTTCATTGTGTGGATGCGGATCGTTTCATTTGTATAATGTCGCTCTATATTATCATAAGATTAGAGTTCCTGTATATTTTTTGGTTATGCGTGTTTGAAGCTTAAGGGATTACGCTCTTATTCAAAAATTGAAAATTGATACAGAAAAAATATTATCTTTGTCCTTTTTGACTGCACAAAGTCGCACAGTAGGTTTTCAGCTTAGATTTTTTTGTTCAAAATTATTTATTGCATTTTTTCTGATAAAGCATCTTTCCTGAATAAAAGTATAATTAAAATAGCGCTCGAATAAAGAGAATAATTTTACCTGAAATAAGCTTATCTGATACATAATTACTATAAGCAAATATTACAATAGTTTTATGAATTTTAACTTTCATATTAAAAATACGAATATATAGTATTTTAAATAAAATACGTAAAATAAAATAAAAATAAAATAAAAAATGAAACGATTTTGCAATAAAATTTTGATTGGTAAATTAAAAAAAAGGATTAAATAAAATATTATCTTGTACTCGAAAAAGTTCTACGAATGAGACAACACATCTTTATTAACCCTTTATTGCATGAGGGCGTAGACTTTTATAACTTAAGTGCGCGCGTGGCGCTTTTTACGCACCATTTAAATTTTTTACGAGATAAAATGTGACCGAAAGTTTTCAGACACACGCTCATTTGCCCACACAAAAAAAGAAAGATTGAAAATGTTATCAAAAATGAGGGTAAAAAGTACGTTTGTGGTGAATATAAAAACCAGAAATATAATATTTACCATCGGTATAAAGTTGAATGTTATATTTACATACAATAGTTTTTAAGCACATATGGTTTTTTTTAAATTTAGATCTGAATAGTTGAAAAAGTATTTTTTGATCACAAAAAACAACCAAAATTATACAAAATTCGATTGCGAACCCATCACGTAATTATCGGCGAAACTCAAACAATAAAAATCCACGGAATTTTCCGATTCGCTTCGAAGGGAATGTTGGAGAAAAAATCACAACGTCAACTCTACATTTTCCGTCGACAATATTTTTTGGCGGTTTTCAATTTTTTTCCCGGATTATTTTCGACGGGAAAAACTCGTCGGAAGTTTCGAGTTTTTCTCGTCGCTGGTTCGCGGAAACGGTTCATTCAAATTAAGACGAATTGTCTCGGGACAGACTTTGTTGACACTTTGCGGACATCTGGGGAGTTTAAGCTCATTTTAAATAAAAGATGATGGCGGATTGTTCGAGGGGTGGATTTCTTCTTGTTTGGTTTGCGGAGTTTTGATGGCGACGTATTGTGACAGCCGGAAGAACTCGCTCCGGGGTGAGAAATTTTCACTAATGTCATTAAAAACAAAGTGACCATGATGAGTAACAGAAGTTTTCCCTTTTGCACAATTACGCGTAAGCGAATTACTCGCCGTTTTCGAATTAAATTTATTTGAATGTTTGACTGCGTTTTCGCACCGAGAAAAAATAATCGAATCAAATTTCAGCTTCGTGGGAGAAGTTTCGAATAAATTAATTGAGATTTTATAAATGTATAATTACGGTCGGCTTCGTTATACACCCATTTTTAAAGCTATATTTTTTGTTCTTTTTTTATTTTTTATACAAGTCTATTCATTTACACCTCGAAAGATATCTATATATTATAATAAATTATTAATTTCAGCTTCAAATTGTTAAAATTCAAAGGTAATAATGAATTTAAATAATGAATCTGTTTTTAAATAATATCTTGACATTCAAAATAAAATCAAATTTCTGTGTTATATTTACATATGTCTTTTTAAAACAATTGTTAAATATTATAATTTGAAGGCATAACAAAATTAACAATTCCATTTATTGTTTTTTTTCGTTATTTATAAATTTTATCAAGTATTCCAGTGATTTTTTTGACTGTAATATTTACCATTTATAGAAAATCACTTCTATAAAATCGTTGTATAAAAAATATAAGAAAAAAGTTATATTTGACTTAAAATATACATTCTTTGATTATAATTAATTTATTAATATCAAACTAATTCGAATATTTATTTATCAGACTTAAAAGTTCGTTTGGTCCGAAAAGAAAATAACAATTCTCCGAGGAAACAGTCCATTTCACAAATCACGTAGATATGCCAAAAAAAACCCCCATAACATTCCACTAAATTATCACAGCAGATAACAATTACGACGCCCATTAACCACGGCGGCGAAACTGAACCAGAAAATTCGTCAAAATTCGCGAAATTTTACAACCAGAGATTAGATCTGTTTTCGTTTCGTTTGTCGACTCGCCGGGTAGTGCCACCCCTAGATACCCAGGTTAGTGCCTCGTTGCCCAGTACCCGGGCACTTCTAGTCCACAGGCTTCGAAGGAGAACGTATACAGTCCCTAGCCGTTTCTGCGCGCCTCGAGATAAGGAGGCGGCGAATTAAATTACCCGGCTTAAACCACTTTTGTCTTTTGCAGTTGCCGTTGGAGAATTTTAGCGATTCGCCCATAACGGGCGTGAAATATTGCCCCGTAACCGAAACGGGCGTGTTTCTTTCTCATATTTTACTCTGGATATATATTTTTTTGTTTATTCTCCCGGCAGGAGACGAGGTGGGTTCTGCTGCGAGGGTAGTGTATTTGTCGGTGAGTGATTCGGTTATTTTATAAGATGCAAATTCGATATGTTTAGATGGGTTTGCGGCGCGTCTAGGGTTTCGTTTTTTTTTGGGTGTGCTGTTTTGAATTTAAGGAATATATGTGCCCTTAATTATGATAGTGGTCCAAGTCCATGACCTTTCATTTCGAGATATTTAAAGATTTGCGTTTGAAGTGATTAAAAAATATTTTTCTATTACACAATTCAATGTTTCACAATTTATTTAGTCTACTAAATTTGTATTTAAATAAAAAAAATTAACTCAACATATAGCTTATAAGGAAATACAAAATTTTAACCTTTTTTCTGCCACGATTCCTAATTTTTGAAAACCGACTTTTTCGCTCTAAAATTCGTAGTATTGAGTAAAATTTTACAAATAATAACATATTTAGGTTTATAAAACTTAAAAGTATATTTTCAAAACAAAAAAAAAATCTATTTGTTTTGTAAATTTGAAAGAATAGGCGATAGAAGGGAAATTTTTTAGAAAAATCGTAAAATTAAAAAATGGAAAAAAAAACTTGTATTGTTTTTTAAAATTATGAGTGGATATAAATATCCACATAGTTAGTTTATAAACTACAGTAATTGCTACTAATTGGTTATTAGAATAAAAATATCATAGCCAAAGATATTGACGTTTTTTATTTCCATTTGGGAACCGTGGATAATTCCATATACCAGGCTTGTCCAAAGAGTCACTATGGTGCCAAAGTGTCCCCCACTTTTCACACAAAACAAACATAACAAGCAGCATTTATTCCGAAATTACTCATCGAAATAGTTTTATAATGGAAATAAATAACTTTACCAATATTTTAATACTTATTATGTTTTGAACTTACAACAATTGAAATTTTGAGATTTGAAATTTGTAAGTGGCCCCCGCATACTGAAATTTTGGACAAGCCTGCCATATACTATATGATAAAAAAAACTCGTTTAGTAAAATTAAATTAATAAGGCCATAACATATTTAGGTTTAAAAAACTATAAAGTATACTTTTTAATAAAATTTGGTGTCGATAAGTGATTAATTAAAAATTTTAGGCGGGGTTAAAAGTCTATTAAACTAAAAAGGTCTGTTAAGGTAAATTTAAAGTTTAATTCGAAATTTAAAATTGACATAAAATTATAAGTAGATAATTTACAGCACTGATAAAAATGTCACATATACTATATTTCAAAAAATTTATAATTGCATAAATTATTTTTCATTAAGTTATTCTGTTTACAAATTAAACATTTTATTAAAGAAAAGTTGTGCTCTCTACGTGTGTACCGCTAAAGGGTGCATACAAAATAGTACGAATTCTGTTAACGAAGTATCTCTAAAACAATTACTTTTATAAAAAAATATTACGATATCTTTTTTGTAGGAAATTTATTAAGCTACAAATTTGGGCTAAAGTATTTTTCTTTGTTAGTGATAGTTAACGAGATATTTACAAAAAACGTTTTCAGTGACCTTTGACCCCGCGTAAAATTTTATACTAATCACTTATCAATACTAAATTTTTATATTCTATATAACACTATTCCTATCGGACTATACCTATTCCTACCGGAGCCGGTCAATTGGCTGGTAAAAAAAAACTGATATTTTTAGAATAAATAATCACTCATATTATAATTATATTGATCATATAGCCAAAGTAATATATTTTGCTATACATTTATAAAACACCTGAAACCAAGTTTTAAATAATGAATAACGCTATAAAATTGTAAATAAAAGAACGTGACAATGAACAATGCAGACATAATTCATCATTTTGATTAATTATTTTTCTTATGTACGCAAAATGTTGAACATGCAAAATGAAAATTTATGATTTTACTATTTCTTCTTCACATCAACATTTTACTCACACACTCTGCACAGAAAAAATACACATTATTTAAATCACAAAAAAAAAACCAACACATTCTACACCAACGAAAGAATCCCCAAACCTAAAACCGTATTAATAAACCCGTCCCCCAATCCGGAAAACAGTTTGCAGCGTATACGACGCACATTTCATCCGGAGAGCCTTCCCGAAGCTCCCGCGGATCGGTTCAAAGGAGCAAATCCTTCAGAAGATCATTAGATTCTTCTTCCACTTTTGCCGACATTAACAGTGAATAACAACCCCCGTAACATGCCAGGCGAATCGAACGCGTATATCGGTCGCATCTTGGGTCCCGAATTTGGTTTGCGACTTCAGGTTAACGAATGTTAGTGAAAAGCTCCATTAAACCCCTCGGTGACGTCGACCCGATAAGATAAGGTCAGAGTAATTTAGATCACTTTTTGCTTGTAAGAGGTCCGCTAGAGAAAAGCGATTTTGCCTCTTTTCCACGCTCGCAAAGGACTCGGCCGCTCTGGGGATTCGGAAGATTAATTCGCAGCCGGGTTTCGTCCTTTCGGTCGGATTTAATTCGTGCCCGTTTAAGAAGTTTGATTTGAAAATAAAATACCGTGATACATAATTCGCGCGCGATCCCGCGGGTGCAATTAGCTTAATTTTATTCATCCGCGTGCAAATTGATTTTAATGCTGTCGTTTTGATTTTCAATTAGTTCGGATTTTGTGTTTGTGTCACTATTATATTGCTTCAGTTCGGGTTTGGATGAAGTTTAATTCGAATCGAAAATTGATTCGCATTATTAAACATCACTATAAAGCTCAATAAATGATTTCTGTTTAATTTTCATCTGGTTGTTAATCGGAATATGTGTAATATGTATTTTTGAATTTAATATTGTAACAAATTGGATTTATAATTAATGCTTTGTTCGTTTATTAATTGAAATTCTAAATATATATAGGTTTTTGTAACCGGTAAAATTCAACAACTATTATTAACCAAATTTATTTCAGGACCTATTTTATACGTTGTCTAATTTAATTGTAAGATTTCCCAATCTTTCTTAATAATATATGAAATTAATTTTACTCTTAGATATTTCATTGTTTTTTATTATGAATAAAAAATGTTTGATTCATAAAAACACACCGAAGTTAAGTGATATATAGCGTGGTCAGTAGATAGAAATCATCGCGTAACTTTAACCTGACACCGTTTGAAAAAGGATGGTTTTTGTATTAAGATCCTTAACTACCTTTCCTTTATCCTGTAGTGAATAAACGTAATAAGGAAAAACATTAAGGCTTCCTATGGCAGCGGAAAAGCTTTGTCTTCCAATGAACCTGATATTAGATAGTTCAGGAAGTAATGTTCGTTTTTTTCTTCTTAAGAACTATTTATTTGGCAAAATTTAAATTTCTTCTCAATAAAACTATTTTTAAAACATATATGTAATTGTTTAGAAATTTATTCCGCGAAAGCGTAAGTCCACAAACTCAAAAGAAAAATTTTGGAAAAAATCACATTCATAGCAAAAGCACATGATTTTATGGAATGTGAATTTTGTTGATATCAAATGAACAGTTCTCGCAGAAAAAGCATTACTTTTTAAAATATCTAATATAAAATACAAATAATGATTACACAAAATTCATTTATTTTATTTTTTATGAATTATATTTTAATTATATATTAAAATAACACGCGCACCTCCGATCGACAAGCCCAAGTCTAATCTATGAAAAGGCTGAAAAAAAAAACCGTTCAGCAAGACGCCCTTTTCATACCCGTCCCCAGATTGACTACGCCATTCGCCAGGACTCAAAGAGGGAAGCCCACAGCAATTTTCGTCCTGTTTTCGTATGAACAGGGCCAGGGAGGCCCTCCCCAGGCCCGGGCCACAGGTCGGGGCCCTCTCGGAACCATCTGTCGTTAAATTCGGGCCCGGCACCTGTCTCGTCTGCGTAACATGACCTGAAGCCCCAAACCATTCCGATATTCCGGTACAAGGATATAATTAATTCGGCGGGAATTCCCAAGGTCTGGAGTGGGTCTGTTGTGCGGTCGATTGGGGCGTTTGTGGATGTATGTGTGCGTGTTTTTTGGGAAAATTTTGAAATTTGTTCGATTTATGAGTGTAGAGTAATGAATGGTGGTTTGTGTGTTGATTGTGTTATTGTAGGATTAATTAGTGCTTGTTCAATTAACCATCGTGTATATTGCTGTTTTTAAAAATTACACGTGCAAGTATAGTTGTAAATTATAATTTAATATTATGTATTATTATGAAAAAATAATAGTTTGAAATGATTAACATAAAAAAACGGAACTCTTTTACACATCACGCGTGGACGCGTAGCAGAAAATTCCCAACACAGTCACGATGACTGCAAAAATTCGACGCGCTTTCAAATTAACAAATTATTTTCGGCTTAATTTAACGATATTCGCAAAACACTCTCCGCTCCTGTTGTGAGCGCTTTTTTTTGACATTTTTAACGTCAGCAGATGGGATTTCGCGAGTCGGCAATTCGGCAATTACCGAGCAGAACGACCGTCGAAACAATTAGGCGACTGTAGTAAAACGGCCGTTCGACATAACAAACGCCCGACATTTTGCACAATAACACGCCAATAATAACGCAATATTATAATACATATTGCCGAGGGACATTATTAGCGAGTTTCCGTCGTAAAACGTGAGGCTTCTATGCTAATTCTGTGTATTGGCCGCATTGGCGGTGGTCAATCGGCTCGGTGATTTTGTTATCGGTCGTCTGCGAAGGTCCTAGATAGCGTTTCTAATTTAATTTGTGTCCGATGGAAAGGTGAGTGATGGCCTCAGATCACGGATTGTTATACTCTGGTCGGGTCGGTGTGGGGAATGCGAGTGTGAAGCTTTGATACGTGTTTGGGGACGGTTTTGTTGACAATTGGATTGGAGACCATAAATTCAATTAAGTATTTTATATATACATACATAATATAATGTTGTTGCACAAATGAAAAGTAATTGAAATATATATTTTTTCAATTAACTTTTACTTTGTCTTCGTTTTCAATTTTGAAATATTAAAAAAAAATAAATGTTATTAATTAAGCGATCAACGTGCATAAAATATCAAATAATTAATTAAACAGTGTTGTAGCGTACAGAGGATTGTAAAATATTTAATATTTTTATCTATGTTTGAAAAATATTTTTTTATTCTTAAAGGTAATATTATATTAAATATTATATAATAGATATTAAAGAATTCGAAACTTAATGTTCTCAAATAAACATATGTGAAGAGTCGATATAATTAATCGGCTTTTGTCTGTTCGTGAAAATGAATTGTTTTTCCAAAATAAACAACAGAAAATACCTCAAATAGAAAATTTGTACCGTTATTTCGATACTCGTCTGAAGAGCGCAATTCGAAACGTCTAATCCTGATGATAGAATCCTATGCGATCGTTTCGGTTAGCTCGTTGAATTTTACATTCGCCAATTTCGCATTTGGAAAACTCGAGAACACACACATACACGAACATGTTCACAATTCGAAATCGCGTCGTACACATTACATATACAAAATATGTATACGTGTACGAAAATCGACCTCTGTCGAGTGTCTAATCAAAGGAAGACGAGAAATTCACTCGAACATAACGAACAATATTAACAGGGGACTCTGGTTGCCGTCTTCGTTCCCCGAATGCGTGTAAACCGCATTATAACGTACACAATGTCTATATTATTCTATAATGTACATGACGTGTGTTTAATACAGATATTATATTATGGTGTATTAATAATACGCGGGGTTGCACGTACGTAGAATTGTGCGCGTGCACGCGCGAAAATTCGACAATTAATTCGATTAATGTCAACGTTGTATCATTTGCTGGAATCATATCCGAAATCACGCGCGTCTGATGAATTAAGGCAATTCAGTGTTTGCTTGATTATTGTCTACGTATTCTGAATACATATACAACATGATCAATATAATATGAATACCGGAAATGAAAAAAAAGACTTTAGTGCCAAAAAATCCAAAATTGATTTTATACCAGAAATAAGTTCTACATACATATATGAGTATACCAACACTTTTGTTTTGAAATATGATCGACGTCTCCAAAATCAGTTCTTAATAATGTATAATATATCAACAGCGAGCTTGTTTTGATTGTATGCGCCACTATGAGAATTTCTTCATAAAAACCGTTTTATCTCAAAATATTAAAAAAATGGCACTTACATCCTTATTAATTTCCGGCATTCATATGATATTTATTTGTTGATTTTAACTCCAGTAATTACATAAATTTTCCTTTGACAATTTTCATAAACGGAAAAATTTCATTCATATTATATTTTTGTATGATTATGGGTGAGACAATAATGGAACGATCCTTTGTTGAACTATCTTAAAGTTACCAATTCATAAATTGTAAACCATTTTTAAATATAATAAATGATTAACTATCATTTTTTTTTGCAGGTAAAACTCACTAAAAGCTGATATGAAATATCGACGAATCATGTTGGCGAAAATAATCGTGCTTTTCAGTTGTGTAGTACTTGCACGTACGAGTAACAACTACGGTAAGTCAAGACAAAATATTTATCCATCATTTGACAGATTATTCTATTGATCCGATTAGTTATGAATTTAGTCAATCCATACATGCATCATGAACCATTTTGTGTCTGATTCAAAGCTATCAGGTACAATGGTGCTTAACATTGTGCACAATTCAAATAGATCACATAAGCTAAAATGGTGAAAATGCGCATTCGAGAAATATATAAAGATGTTGGAATTTGCACAAGTTGACACGCGATCATTAGTTCGACCTTTGGTGACTTGTCCGCCCTTTGACCGAGCCTTGTCCAATATTTCACCGTCCAAAGTCGGCCTTTATCTGAAAAACAGAGGACGGACTCTGAACTTGTACCTTTCAATCGATTTCATTACTTAATATAAACGATTGGTATATAACGCGATTCAACTATGAAAAATCGTATAAACTTTCTATTTTTGTAACAGTTTCGCCCTTAGGCGGTAAGTACTTGTGAAAAGTGGGTTATCAGTCCTGAATCTTGTTAATCAATAGATAATTGTCGTTTAATAAATTTATTTAAAACGCAATTTGTTTTGGATAATAAATATTTTTGAATAAGATTTATGTTAACAGTTATAAAATTTTTATAATGTATTTATTTGAATTTAACAAATGTTTTTCAAATTGATGCAATGAATTCGTTTATTAAATTTCTATATAATATATTGTAATATGTTACGTGGTCCCCCAGAAAAATGGGCGATTTAAGAAGCCCAATTTTATTTAAAAATACATATCTATACTTTCAAAGTAAAAGTTCTAGAAGTATAAAATATGTATATACTAGACAATCTTGTTTCAATTCAGTTATTATATTTTCGGAATAATATTGACAAAATACGTGCTACAAGTTTATTCACTTGTTGAAAAAATTGAACGTGCAGCCGATAAAGGGTTTTATTAGATCAACATAAAAAGTTTTGGTTTTCAAAAATACCATTTAAATATTATAGAAATATGCTTCAATCTGAATCCAAAAATGGTCGAAAAATTATAAAATTTCACCTTATACCAACAAAATTCGGACTATGTTAATTAAATTAGTGTTGTTAATGTGAAGGACATGCGCATCAGAATAGACCAACCTGAATACTAGTATAATATTTAAAATATAAAATGTATATGTTGTATGTATATTGTTAAAGTTTTTTTTACATAAATACGAATATTTCATTATATAACTTGATTTTTTAAATGAACCACTCTTTCGGAGGATCTCATATAAAATTATTGGAGTGTTAAAAACAAGATTCATTTGAACATTTAATTTTTCCAACGTCAAATTTCATAGAGGTAAAAAGAGAAATATGTAGAATTAATTTTTTTTTTAAATATCTTCAACTTTCTTGTAAAAAGCTCGACAGCGAGTATATAATATGTATATAATAACAACAAAATTCAAACCGATACACATCGGACAGTATAAACATTTGCGTTCCGAGAGGTCATTAGCGGTACTTTAGGAGCAAACACAGCGACATGTAAGTAAAATACGACCAAACCAAACTCGGCAACACGATATCAGGGATGATGGATTATCGACCACCCATTGACGCCCCGAATTGCTCACCCTGTAAGTGAATAATTGTATTCCGGACGGATTCTCGGATATCCCACACCCCGAAAAGGAATCGTTTCAAGTTGCCGGTCCGCAAGTTCCGGTCGGACAACTTGGAATTCTGTTACTGTCACCCGACGAGTTAGCAGTTCCAGAGTTAGTTCTGGAAGGCCAAATTCCAATAGACAGCGGCCTCAATTGGTGTAATCAATTTTGTTGTCGGAGGTGTGTCACAATATTTGCCGATTCTTGTCCGAATAAAAGTTGACGATGCCGTTCTCGATGTCCGTTTTTTTTCTCGACGCTTTCATAATTGATGGCGTTTTATATCTCTCTAGGTGATAGTTTCAGTGGGCCGTGAGGGAAAAGTTAAATTTTCATGACGCGCCTGACAGTGTGGAAATAGAAAAAGATGTTTTATAATTATTATTTTTGGCTTGAAAGTTTTCTGGTATAGGAAATTGAGTTGGTGTTTAATTTTTGTTGTGACGTGGATATCGTGAAACTTTAGCGTTTTACTTTTATACGGAATCAATTAAATGTTCGAATTGATTTCGTGTATCGTCGAATTGTTTGATTTCCGTTCAGCTTTTAGCGAACCACGTCCTTTGACAATTGAGTAAGGTCCTGGGCTAAATGGGACAAGCACGTATTTTCCACATGTTCTAGATAGGAATCCGTGTGAAATTTTCAAAGTGGAACTTCTTTGCCGGTGAATGGGACACGTGACAAGTTATAATTTCGAGTTTCAGCTAACCTATTGTGAAAAATAGTCATTTTTTTCACAAAATATATATATTTTTTATTCCGTTTATGCAAAATACCCATATTACGCTTAACCAGCAGTGTCAAGTCGCGAATCAACACCGTGACATAAAATAGATTAATATTTTTTCGAATATTAACCCGAGCGTGAATTTCCACAAAAACAACAAATTCCGAGCACATATCAAAACGGACCACCCCCATAGTCAACACAAACTTGAACATCGCTTAAAAATTGCGCTGAAAATCCCCCCGAAAACTCCACCCCTGGAAAACCCTAGATTCAGATGCGAATTCGCAAACGGCTCGAAAGGTCTCAGGAACGCGAAATTCGCTTATTCCGAACAAGCAAGCCGCTTATCTAATTCGCCCGAGACAGGCCCCGATTGCCCACTGTGGGCCCGGGCCAGGCCCACCCGGCCGCGGTCAGGGAACGTTGGCCGCAGAGGTCGGGGGCCCTACCCTGGACCTGACCCTGCAAATGTGGATCCGGACTTGTTTCTATGGGTAATATGTACCTTATTTTAGGGTTGTGCCGTTTTTTAGTTGGAATTTTAGAAGTTGAGTGATCTTCTATCATGTTCAGAAGTAAGGTTGGTTGATGGGTAGTTCAAATTCGGGTGAGATGAGAATGATTTTTGACTAATTTGTTAATTGAAAAATTTTTGTTTTAAAATTTTTGTGGATGCTGTTTATATTATTGTTTTAAGTCAGGATGGGTATTGGAATTTTTGAGCGGTGTATGATATGGTTAGATTACCAGAGCTAGAGATTCTGATTTCTCGATGATTTTCATTTCTCGAGAAATGAGAATTATCGATATGACTTTTTCAAATTTCTCGAGAATTCTTGAAAAATTTTTATATATGGAAAAAAACGCATATGATATATGTAATAATGTTATTGCAATATAGTATTGCAGACATCTTCACTGTTTTTATTTTGTGATTTTTTTTACCAATATTTAAACATGTAAGTACATAAATATTATTATTAATTATATAATATGTAATTTAATAAAAAATAACTAGAAGAACGGTAAATCATTTATTATTTAATTTTAATAGTTACATTGTCACATGTTATTCTTACATTAACTCTTTGAAAAATTAATAATTAAATTAATTCTTTTTATTTTGTTAAAAAAACTGTGAAAAAATTCCTTTCGTTTGGTGTAGACAGACCAGCAACTTAGGGTTGCCTACGGTTGTTAAAAAAAAAACATATTAGGGTTTTAATTTTAACAACCGTAGACAACCCTAAACTGCTGGTTTGTCTACTATTTTGGTTCGCATTCCAAACGATTAATCACCGTCGGAATCCGGGCGACGGTTGATTTGATCCTTTAGCCCACCTTTGGAAATGGTGCTTTTGTTATCCGCTCAATGACTCGAATTGCATTCGCTTTGACCTTTCGGAAACTGAAAATGCATTGGAATGTTCTGCTGTATTGTATCACATCTTATTGAAATCTTTCAGAGAAAAATTCAAGTTCTCAAATCACGCGTTTGAACACAAAGTAAATAAGTATGACGGTTTGCTTCGAATACATTTTCAATCGCATTCCACAGGTTACAATGAAACATTTTTTTTATATCGAAAACAAACATTCGAAACGCTAATTTGCGTAGCGGTCCGTCGTCGGATGCGGAAATGTGGCGTGTTTTGAGCGGAAAAGCTTTTTCTTGTATTTTCAGCGATGGTAATCGTCGACGAAATTTAACCTTATCAGCCCGGAGAGTTGTAAAGTTTTCTTTCGGCCGTATAAAACACACTTTCGCATTTTATTAAAGCAAATTTGAATAATGCGGCGTTCGCGTATCTGATTTTGGCAAAGCTTTAAATCATTTCAACGGAAACGCTGTGCAAAATAAACATTTACATTTGCGCGGATTTGATTGAAGTCGAACGTTTTGATATTGCGAAATTGAATTGTCGTTTTGTACAGTGAATAGACGAATTACGATGAATTATACACTATGATTACTGTTGAATACTTTTGAGGTGTTTGGGGAGCGTTTGAACTGGGCTATAATTACGAAAACCACCTTTCAAACTTCGGGGTCAGAAAATACGAACTTGTTGCGGTGCCTTGGAAGCGTTGAATTGTTAAAGGAAATCGTTTTTCGTTAGAACGTACATATGTGTGTTTATTTTGGTCGCTTTCGGGTCACTCAATAACCAATGACTGAATTTTTTATTGGAAAAATGATATATTTTTATTACTGACGTTGGGAGTTATATAAATATACATTTATTATAAATATTTTGATTTTGCTGGAAATATTTTTTCGATTTAGAAATTTTTTTTGTAATATAATACTTGCTTTTAAAACGTGATTATTTTTTACTCAAATAAATTAGAGTATGAACGAAAATATTTATTAGAATAGTTTCAATTTTAAAATTTTAAAAATGGTTACCTGATATTTGTAAGAAATAAAAATATTTAAAAATCTAATGATGTTTTTTGATTATTTTTGTTTTGTCACTGAGGTTTATCGACAAATAATCCATAGATGGAATACAATATAATAGATGCATTTCTGTAGAGCTGATCTGTTGATATTATATTAATATGAACCGTTATATTACATAATATATGAAAGTGGCGTAAACGTCAATTTTGAAAACAATAAGTTAATGGTTCTGATGGGGCGTGATGACTGTTTTTTAACCTTTCAAAAGACCATTTATATCATAAGTATCGTTTTTGATATACATAAACGATCTTAATAATGCTTAAAAAAAAGTCATCACAATCCATCGGAACCATTAAATCATTGTTTTCAAAATGATACCTATACGAGTATAACATATATGTATATATACATACGAGGTCTGTGCAGAAAGTATCGCAAATTTTGTGTTTTTTCAAAAATTATTTATTTATTCATGAATACCTATTTTGTCTCCTTCAAAGTAATCCCCACCAGATATTATACACTTATGCCAACGTTTTTTCCAATCCTCGAAGCACTTCAAAAATTCATTTTTTGTGATCTTGTTCAGCTTCTTCTTCGATGCCGTCTTTATCTCCTCAATCGTAGCGTATCGTCGTCTTTCATGGGTCTCTTCAGTTTAGGGAACAAGAAAAAGTTACAGGGGGCCAGATCTGGGGAATACGGTGGCTGCGGCATTATTAGTGTGTTGTTTTTGGCCAAAAATTCGCCCATAAGCAACGATGTGTGAGCAGGGGCGTTATCATGGTGCAAAAGCCAATTTTTGTTTCTGCCGGATTGCATCGCATAAATTGTGCATAACTTGCAGGTAATATTCCTTATTGACCGTTCTACCCTGTGGCAAGAACTCATGATACACCACGCCCCTGCAATCGAAGAAAACTGTAAGCAAAACCTTCACATTCGATCAAACTTGGCGCGCTTTTTTCGGTCTTGGCTCGTGCGGCAGCTTCCATTGGGATGATTGAGCTTTGATTTCCACGTCATAACCATAAACTCATGATTTTTCACCAGTTATGACCCTCTGGAGCAAATTTGAGTCATCGCTGACAAAGTCCAACAGCTCCTGAGCAATGTTTTTGCGATGCTGTTTTTGGTCGAAATTAAGCAATTTTGGTACGAATTTCGCGGCGACCCGTCTCATGCCCAAATCATTGGTAAAAATCGAATGGCACAAGCCAATCGATATGTTTAGGTCCTCAGCAACTTCTCTAACGGTGATTCGACGATTGGTCAATACTATTTTCTTCATTTCATCAATGTTTTCGTCTGTTGTTGACGTGCTCGGGCGTCCGGCACGCTCTTCGTTGTTCACATCTTCTCGGTCCTTTGAGAACATTTTGCACCACCGATAAACGTTGCTTCGGTCCAAGGTAGCTTCACCGTATGCCACAGTCAACATTCGGAATGCATCCGCGCATTTAATTTTGTTTTTCACACAAAATTTGATACAGATTCTTTGATCCATTTTTTGGAATAGGCAAAAATCGAAGACGAGCCAAAACATGTGCAAGAAAAGCAGCTGCAAAAAATTAACTGAACATTCAAAATGGCCAAACTTATCGACATAATTTAGAGACATAAGTGCCAACATAACGCCACCAAAAAATCGAAAATCGAATATACGTAACCCGTGGAAATTCAAAATTTGCGATACTTTCTGACCAGACCTCGTATATATATAGGTATATATAAGATTATAATAAGTGATATGTATTATACAACTAGCTTCATTCCCATATCATAAGCCAATAGACATAATAAATATATATTTTATATTTAAAATTTCGATAGTAACGAAAAAAAATTATCTCACAATTAACATTACAAACGCCAATCACAAAAAAACACAATTACTCAACTAACGAAAGAAGATGTACAACAAATTGCAACTCATTTCCATTGAAGCTCAGCCGTTTTCACTCACAGCAAAACACCCACATCCACTCGAGTAATGATTTCCTCGTCGCCCGCACAAAGAAAATGTATAAAACGCGAAAAAAACGAACTTCGAAACCGAGATTAGGGAGGCGTCGCGCATTTTCGCATCGACATTTCATGCCCGAACGGGATAAAGTGTCTTAAGGGGGCGAAATGGAATTCGCTCCCAGGGCAAACATATCGCCCCTTGCCGAGGGCATGTTCGACAAGATAAGTTAGTGGGCCCTCAACGAAAGTTGTTTATATCACTCGCGGGAGTCCCGGAATCAAAACATTAGGTACATGCTGAAAATCCGCCTATACAAAGCGCGGTGGGTAATGTAAGTACGGTGAGGAGAGTGCTGATTTTCAGGTCGGCTTGTTTTCGGTCGTCAAATGGATTGTGGATGTGTTTGGTTCAGCAACAAGCTGGGAGTTGTGGATGTTGAGCGGTGATTATGTAGATTTTGTTAAGATTTTCAGAATTATGAAAGTGGAATTTTTCAAGTCGAGGGAAAATGTATTGGAATAAAGAAACCACTATAGTCGAATTTGAGATGTTTCAAATTTATATTGTATCAATATTTTGAGAGATGTTTATGAAAATATAATATGCGAACATAACTATCTCACGTTAATAAGAATTTCAGATTTACCGTAATTTTAATTTACCGACATTCCGGATTTTTTTACTAATTACCGATGAATTAAATTTCAAATAAAATCAGAAAAAACGAGAAATATTTGTCCAAAAAAACCACAACATTAAAAAGAACCGAATTTTCTAAAAAAATATTTTCTAAAATAGAAACAACATCTTTCAAAAATATTCGAAACACAATTTTTTTATTGACTGGTAAATTATCGAACAGTGTTTTCCGTCATTTACTGGTAAACAGGTTTACCGGCAATGACCTCCTAACACGTTAGGGTAGGGTGAATAGGCTTAATATAGTATTATAACAGTATTCTAAAGCAGGAAATTCTCATTTGATTGAAATTAAACGCATTTCTTTAATCCCAGAATTTTTCCATAATTTTAAAGAAACGTTAAAAGTCATCACATGACTTTTATTAATTTTTATCAAGTAACATTTTCAATAGTTTTGTGAACGTGAATATAATAAGTGAAAATATTTGGATGCATATATAAACTATTTAGTGATCGAAATTTGATAATAAAGTTTTTTTATAATAAAAGAGCATATGTTTTTTTACTGAAATATCTTCAAAAATATTTAAGAAAATATTTAAGAAAATATTTTTGTTATAACCATTCATTTTGTTTGTAAATCCTAATTCAATTAAAAAAATAAGCATACTGTTACAATATTTCTATTATATCCTCGTTCTCATATTTTTTTGATGAAATAAAAAAAAACCGTCAGTAAAAAAAACACATTGCCAAAACATTAAGAACAATCAAAAGAAAACACCAATAACAAACAACAGCCTTCATACACAACAATCGAGCACAAAAACTCCTTAACCCACAGTACGAAATTCGCGAAAACCCCATCCCTGTTGCGGGGTACGTATCTCAGTTTTCGCCATGTTCCGTTTCAGGCGAACCGTTGCAGATAGCGTCGCCTGAAAGCTGAGCGCATTTTACACCTCGGTTTATGCGAGTGTGTCTCGTATCTGGCACTCTTTGAAGTTGATTGCCGACAGGGAAATGAGAAAAATGAAAACCGCCGCCGTTTCGGCAGTCGGAAGGGTCGCATGTTGCTGAAAAGTTTGCCGTTTTTTCAGGAATTCGCAAGCCAAAGAGCGGCGCACTTTGTCCTTTTGGCCACTCGACCCACGCATGTTGCGTGCGAGCGTTTGTAATTATGAAAAATGCCGTTAAGTGCTGTGTTTTTTTCCGGCTTCAAAAGATTGTATGTTATGTAGCTCTTAGTGTTGCAGAGTTGTCTGTTCTTGTTTACGATTGGGTAAAAGTTTGTGTAATATGCGAAAAGATGAATTTATTCGGTTGAATAGTTAGAAGGAAAAAATATTCGAATTTTGATAAATAGTTTCTTCGCTCGTACAATTCCTTTTCAATTTCAGTGGTATGTATCTCTGCTAGTCAGATACTGGTAGACTATTTCAATTTAACCTTTTCCATGATACTAATTTAGTTTAAAATATAATCGAAATACTGAAAATTAAAATTATCTCTGGAACAAATACAAATTTTCGCTATAAAATTTTATGAGTGTATTATTATAATATTTCTTCATCATAAAAGTTTGTCAGTATAAGAGCGTTCTTTAATAAGGGATAATTAACTTCAATTAAGTTGAATATTGAAACCGACTTATTGTTTCCCAAATATTCTTTTGTATGCTCACCTGATACTTTTCAACATTAACAAGCAATATAAAGTAACATATTCAATACGAAATATCTATATGTATCAATGGCGTGCAGTCCATAGATGTTGTGGATGTGGCGCATCCTCTAAATTTCATGTCGAGAATATTTTAAATATTTTAATTTATTTTTGGTTGCGTGATTATGATATATACACTTACGAAATGTTGCCGTTGAGTTGGTGCTTGTGCGCAAGTGTGGTGGACTCAGATTCGGAATCTGCATCCTTTGCGCATGCGCATTGCGGCGCGGTCCTTAACCGTGCTTTCCCGTTGACATTTCTCGTTGTATGCACGTTGGATGCTGCTTTTTCGTTCGGATCTCTATGGATAATTTGTTAAGAAATTGCAATTTGATATTTCTCACATTACGTCCTGAGTTATTTACGATAACAAATTACAAGAAATTTTATGATGTAGTAATCATCAAACCTCGAAAAAAGCAAAGAATTAAATTTAAAAAAAAATGCATTTGTCGTGTTTTTTTTTTGACAGCATCCCTTTACCAAAAAAGTCACCGAACGCCACTGATATGATATGATATGTATTTATGTATGTATGCATGCAAGCATGCATGCATGCATGCATGTATGTATGTATGTATGCATGCAAGTATGCATGCATGCAAGCATACAAGCATGCATGCATGTATGTATGCATGTATGTATTATGCATGTATGCATGTATGTATTATGCATGCATGTATGTATGTATGTATGCATGTATGTATGTATGTATGTTGCATGTATGTATGTATGTACATATATATGCATTTATGTATGTATGTATGTATGCATGTATGCATGTATGCATGTATGTATGTATGTATATATGCAGGTATGCATGGATAAAGGTATTTGAAATTGAATAATGATTTCTAATAGATTAACGAAAAAATAATAAAAAATCCATCACGTACGGTTTTTTAGAAATCTTAATAAATGCTACCAAAATACAAGCTACTATTATAAATATTTTAACTTTTGGTACTTACTTTACTTGAGGGTAGTTATAAGGTTTTACATCTAAAATCTTTAAGGGTTTACACCACCTTCCAGATAGAAAATATATGTAAAAATAAACAACTTTCTTGACGCAGCTTTCAATTAGGTTTATCAAATAATTTTTATTTTATACATATACATAGTATGTATTATAAATAATTAAAAGTAATAAAAAATCATTTAATATTTACAATAGGTACACATTCTTTATAATATTATCTAATTGTTAGATCTAATTGAGAGATTTTTTGATTGAGTGCCATGTTCATAAGGTATAATTTTTTTAAACTCGAAATTCTGCTAAAAAAGGATTTGTTTATCTTTCTTATATCTAGAAAACCTTACGTGATCGAAAAAAATAAATAGCATATTCAAATTCAGCATCCTAAAATTGCCTAATATTCATAGATATCTTTCAAACAAACGCTTTTTAAAAAGTTCAATTTTGAATTCTTGTACTATAATTTTATACTCAACAAAAGATTTTTTATATTTATCAAACAAAAAATTAAAAATATCAGAAAATAAACAAAAAATGAATTATTGCAAAGGTGCCGATTAGGAAGCTATATAGAGATGAGAGGGGCAGACTGTGCCCGGGTCGGACTAAAGTCGAAATTTAATTAGTGACAGAGTCCAGATCTGGGGAGTTAGTTTTACGCGTGGCTCTCTCAAGCTGCACCTTTGTTGAATATTGAACAGCCTCGTCGCAGAGCTTTTACTGACTCCCGACGTTTGAGGAAACGTTCTGCGATTCTCGTACTGCTTTTTATTTTTTTTTCATATGTAGATTGTTTTTAATGAGTGGAATTTTCTATAGTACGAAAACTCTATTATTAATTCTAGGAAAAATATATTAAAATTCCGTCGAATCTTTAAATATACTCATTGAAATAATTAAATTACAAATTTTTGATTCAGTATCAATGAAAGTTTTTGAAAACAATCTTAAATCATTATGATTTTGTATTGAATTGAACGATTTTGTTTCATTACAAAACGTTTCTCAGCTATTATTTTTACAGCACTTCAATATAAACAAAATTGTTCTTACATTAATTGCTTAAATTATGAGTTAATTGCTTTGAATATAATTAAGCTTTTTCGTCCGACCGAATATTCGTGGAAGAACGAAAATTTTATTAACAATTCGTATGAGAGTCTAAAATGGGATAATAATTGCAAATTAATTGTTATAAAGCCGTACGCATTGAGAATAACTTCGATTAGTAAATCTATGTATTAGGGGTACCCATAAATTCTTGCCGATTTCAACAGACGTCTGTTTGAGCTCAGTTTGTGCCCAGACACGGTGAAGATAGCATCTCCGTAAGTTTTTTTTCTTAAAGTACTATTGTTCAGGAATATTAACGACCGAAAAAAAATGTTATTTTTGTTAAGGGCAAAATGCCGCAGCCCGAAACCGACCAACATCACATCCGGCATTGCATGTTGCTGTATTTCGACCAGGGGTTGAACGTCACCAAGACCACAAAAACCATAAATGACACATATGGTGAAGTGTTACCATTACGGACATGTCGATTTTGGTTTTCGAAATTCAAATCGGGCAACCGTAACTTGAAAGATGCCCCTAGAGCTGGAAGACCCTCAAATTTCGATGAAGACATGCTGAGAGCCATGGTGGAAAGTGATCCTCGATTAAGTATCGACGAAATATCACAGAAGATGCAATCACCATGGTCGACAGTCCAAAGACATTTAAAACTTATTGGGAAGGCGAATCGAATGGGCATATGGATGCCGCACGAACTATCCGACGACAACAAAGAAACGCGCCGAAACACGTGCAATTCTTTGGTGTCAAGACAAAAACTTCGTCCCTTTTTGCATCGGATTGTAACTGGGGATGAAAAATGGATAATTTACGACAACATAAGTCGTAAACGTCAATGGCTTTCACCGAAACAAAAAGCAATTCCGACCCCGAAACCCGGATTGACGATCCGCAAAATTCTTTTGTGCGTTTGGTGGGATATCCATGGCATTATTCATTATGAGTTTATGAAACCTGGCGAAACGATAACTGCGGATGTGTATTGTCGACAGTTAGAAAGATTAAATGACAAATTAAAAAGAAAACGACGAGAATTAATCAGAAACAACTCGTTGATTCTGCTACACGACAATGCGCGACCCCATAAGGCAAAGAAGACGACTGATAAAATAAGGGAGTTAAAATGGGAAGAACTTTCGCATCCCCCATATTCACCAGATCTGGCTCCGACCGATTACCATCTGTTTCGATCGTTAGAACATTCTTTAAAAGATAAACGCTTTCGAAACGCAAATGAAGTCGAAAATCATGTTGTTAAATATTTCGATTCAAAACCAAGCGGATTCTATAAAAGAGGGATTGAAAAACTCGAAAACCTGTGGGATATAGTTGGTAGTAATGAAGGAAACTATATTTTGTAAAATTTTAAAAATAAAAGTGTGAAAAAAAAATAAACTCTTTCATTTTTATCCGATCGGCAAAGACTTATGGGTACCCCTAATATGTTGACTTAGAATAATTTTATATTTAATTTTTATTTTAATTTTTATTTTAAAAATATTTGAGAACTTTCAACCTATTAAGTTAACCACGTCCGAGCACAACCGTGAAAAACTGACACTTTTTTATAGTCGAGCGCTTTGCACTCACATATAGAGATTTAGACGACAACGAAAAGGTAACGTACACACAAAAGCACTTTTCGTTTGAACCAAACGACGAAGATGACCTCTCCCAACCCGACGCGATTTATAAAACCAACATTCTATTTCCGAATCAATTCTCAATTAGAATTTCTTCATCGACACTTTTAGCTTATTAATAATCCTTTGAATATTCTAAAAATAATTTATAAAAAAAATATGAAGAGCAAATTCAAAACACACCTGCAACCAATTTCCTGCTCCCTCATCGATAAAAAACCCAAACAAACCCTAGATAACCCCGCCGCGAAAAACCCCAGCCAGATTTCCCCTATTCTCCACTATGTGGGGGTGTGGAAAATTTCAAAAGTGAAAATTCGAACTTTTAAACGAGCCCCCGGCCCGGAGTTCGGCGCGCAGACGAAAATGTATTACTTACAGAGCGGAAATTTACTAGCTTTCCATTTTTGTCGGAGAGGTTCGCACCTCGTAGGCACTTTGCCGCGCCGCGAGCTTTTAAGTGAATTGTAGTCTGAGAAACCTCTAAAGATGTAGATACACTTTTTACCGACTGCTCTATCTGTCGCTTTACGACCGAGCCGCGCTCCCCTGCGACGTATCGATTCGTCTCGAAATGTAAATGCGGCTCTATACTTAGATGAATTCTTAATAAATGTCTTCGGGATATCTGGATTCATAGTAGAATGAGTTTCGGTGAGGAGTTTCGAAATTTATTTAGTGTCGGTGTAACGTTTTAAGTTCATTCTGTGCGGTGAGGGTTGGTGCAGGTCTAACAGGATGTTTTGTGATGGTGTACTGTTTGTATATCATATTATAAATTTGATCTTAATGGTGATTTATTTTTGTAGATGTTCTGTGTTGTAGAATTCTTTAAGGGTATTTATCTGAAATGTATTTTTATAATAAACAATCGTGATGAGTGAAAATTAATATTTATAATTGAAATTTTTATTGTATTCAATCAAATTAGTATTTTCTTTAAAAATATATATTGTTATCATTTAAAATCAAATCAATTGACATCAAATAAAGATTCACCTTTAATTATTACATAGTATTCCCTCATAGACTCACACATATTAATTTCTCAATAAAGAAAACCGGTAAATGACTAAATAACAGTTCGGTAATTAACCAGTAAATATTTTTTTTTTCATGAGTTTTAAATATTTTTGAAAAGTGTTGTTGTTGTTTTTTTTTTTAGAAAAGTAGGTTTTTGCAAGTGTAGGTTTTTTTGAAAAATGTTATTTATTTTGGAAAAGTATTTTTGGTATTACTATTTTTTTCGGCTTTTATTTAAAATTTAATTTACCGGTAATTAAATAAATAAAAATAATAACGGATTAACGGTAAATGAAATTTTCGGTAAACCTGATCCCCTATTCAATATATGTATGTTTGTATTATATAAATTTAAATTGATGCGAATTTGGTTTTCTTATTTATTATGATTTCCGAAACGATTCCGAACACTGAACTTTTGAATAAAAATTTTCGGCGATGCAAAATCGTTCCAGTGATCATTTTTAACATTAACACTACAGAAATGTACACCGTAAACCGAAATAGAATTACCTTATTACCTTATATACATAAAGAAACGAAAACGTTTTCAAATTGCGTTCGCATATCGAAAACGAAACGAAACCTGTAAAGCTCAAACTCTTTTCAATTATTTAAAATTGCCGCGGGAGCAGATAACAGCAACGTGTAAATAAGAATTTTCCGCCGAAATGAAAAGCCTTATTGAAAACAATATGAAGACTAGCGCGGGCTTAACGTGCGCATTACGAAGCCGACACCTGCTAAGCGCACCTCCGATACGTACACAGACGAATATATACGTGTATATAATTTTTTTTGTATGAAAATGTACGGAGTTATGTGTGGAAAGTGTAGAATCAAAATTTACAATTTTCATTTTCGGCCTGAAACTGTATTAATATTGTTTCCGCGTGATTTCGTGCAGCGCATTATATAATATTAGATATTATAATCAACGATAGGATTTTTTTCACATATATTATTATATTATATATATATATATATATATATATATATATATATATTTATATATTTAAATATTTAAGTTACATTGTTAATTCAAGAATAATTTCTCAATAAAATCAGGTCACTAGTTTAATATTAAAAAAAATAGCTTATATATTTTTAAAGAAAATTTCAATTGCAAATTATATAAAAAAAAAATTAATAAGCTAGAATTTTTTACCATTTACATTAACGGTTTACTTAGATATCGTGAATTTTGGTTCAGCATACCCGTACAATGTCCATATAAAAGGAGATCTAAAAAGACCCCACCTGTATAGACCCCCTTCGTGGGCGTAAAAAAAGGCATTACGGGACGCATTTGTGTGGCGGGAAAGCCACATATTTGTCGGAAATTAAAATGACCTCGAGTTTTTGAAACTTCGACAATACGCTTTATAATTGTTTGTATAAAAGATCGTTCTTGAAGCGAGTTTGTAATTAAATTTGTTGGATTAATTGTGTGTTTCGAATGTTGGAATGTTTGTGACTATCGTCGATTTTATTAGGTATGATTGTGTTAAAATTGCTAAATTATACATTTTAATATTTCAGTAGATTGCTTTATAATTATAGTTTTGTGTAAATTAAGTTATAGTTGTATTTATAAAATTAGAAATAAATTAAAAATAGTTATTCGTCGCAAAATATGTATAACAACGAAATTATTTTCGAAATAAATTTTGCGGTTTATTTAGTCTAATTCTAGATTTCAATTCATTGTTATTTATAAATTCGGCAATCGTATCAAAGAAAACGCGGAGAAAAGTATGAATGAACGAAAAAAAATCATTCCAATTCGGAAATCGGTTTTTCTCAATGCGACTCGGAAAAAACTTTTGCGAAATTATTCAAGTTTCTTGCGACTTTTTATTGCTTCTGTAATATTCATTGATACGAAAAATTAGTTTCATATCGTAACAATGTTGCTCGTTTGCAAATATTACTGCGAAACTCAGAAATGAAACTTTAAAATCTCATAAACGAAAGCGTTGCCGCGGTTATCTGGGTCGCGTGGACGCTTTTGCACAAAGAAATATAAGGGAAAAATGAAAATGATAAAATATATATGTTCATAATATAAAATTGCAACCTTTTACAATAACGTTTTGTAAGCATCAATCAAAAGTTTGCAGCTTTACGCGTATTTGCTTGTTGCGGATTAATTACAAGCATAAGGCGTAACCATTTTCCGTCCGTATATTTCGGATAATGGCATTTTAAAATATCGCTTTAGTAAAGCCAAGTAGATTATTAAATAAGTAAAAGCCGGGGCTGTTCTCGAATAATATTTTTCAGTGTAAAATGTTTTTGACACATTTTCCCATCGGGATTTCACGCTGAAAATTTTGTCGAAATAATGATTTCCGCGAAAGTTGAATATTGATGAAATAAGGAAAAATTGTGCATTTCTATGAAAAATTATTGTAAATAGCTTTTTCTATTAAAAATTACAGAATATAAAGTTTCACTAAAAACGTATGCACGTATAAGATTTTTAATGAAATAAAATAACTAATGAGTTTTTAACTCCATAACGCAAAATACAGAAAATTCAGAAATGTATAGGAAATTGTGACAAAAAAATGCAAATTGCAATTTTTGTTCTAGTATCACGGAATTAGACGTCTCAGATTCGATCATTTGAGGAGATATCACACAAAATTGGCAATGAATACAACATTTAAATAATGGTTTGATGAAAAATAAGGTTGATTCTTTATGATTGTAAGCTTTGTTTTAATAATTTTACTATAGAATACAAGATAATGACAAACAAGCGCTTAGTATCACGAAATTAGATATAAGTCTCCCCTAATATTATATTAAAGTTACAAATTTATCTAATTTGTTTCATATAGAATATTATATAATATTAAAAGTATTATTAAATTAATTTAGAAGAAATAAAAAAAGTATTTTTATACCATAGCAGATATTTAGATCAATAAAAAGGAACAAAATAACTAAGAATGAAAAATGTTAATTTAAGTACGTCCGAGTTTTCCAATCGCTGTTATTCAAAGGAAAATTTCTCGTGTGCGTACATTATACGGAAGGAGCCTTGTCAGAAACAAAAGCTTTCACAAAATTAAAAATAATTACTACTAGCGAAAAAAAGGGTCTTGTGTGCAACAACGAACCGGACAGGGCCCAGAAAACACCACCAGGATTCTTGATAGGTCCCCAGTGGGGTACGAGGAGGAGGAATGATTGATGTCGGTTGTAATTACACTTATTGTGTTGGCCCTAAGGAAAAATGTTGGATAAATATGTTGAATTGCAACTTAGTGCAATGTTTTGCCAACATGAAATTTTACAAATTGAATATATTATCAATATAGTTCAATGAAACTAATTAAAATGCGAAAAAAACAACAATATGTTGCTTGTAAGATAAATGTTTTAATCGATATCCAAAATTTATCCACATACAAATTGATAATCAAAACACTAAAAGTTGCTTAATCCATTATTATACTCATGTATATATGACATGTACATGTACATATCGATCAATAGAAAAATGATAATAGCGAACAATGACAATGCGCATTACTCAAACAACAATCGACATCGATTCTGATCTCACTTCGAGAGATAGTCCACGATCGCATTATGTACGCCGGGCAAACATCAAATTATACAATAATCTCGTCGCAAAACTGTACATAGACTTTTGTGATCAATACGTTGGATGGATGTGTACAAAAAAGCCTTCGGAACGGCAAAAATCCGGATAGTGTAAATAGAGATCTCGCGGAAACGGCGTGGACCGACCGAAATGAAACGTCTGATTCTGATTCCCCGTGATTCTTCTGGTTTGCTTTGTTCGCTTTGTTTTTTGGATTTTTCGTATGCCTGTGATGTGGTTCTCCATTTTTTTCCAGCAACTTCTTGTGCAAACACAATTAAACCGGAATACAAAAGTAACATATTTGTCCAGTCTCTTTCGCATTCCGGGACGCGCGCGTGCAGGATTGTGTGCGCGCGTTCGCTCAGATTTTTATTATTCATGATGATTTATAGATAGGGCTAATGGTCGTTTAAAACAATATTTGTATGAGGAAAACAAGGTGGCCAAATACGGAAACGTCACATCAGATGTAAGCCTAGAATAGCGATCAGCAACCATCTTTGTAATTGCGAAGCCTTTTCAAACTTTGAATTTAATTAGTATCATAAAATATACAGTAGAACTTCGATTATCCGGACTAAACGGGGATCGAGATAGTCCGGATAGCAAAAATTTTGGATAATCGAAAAAATAAAAAAAATAATACATATTGAATAAAAATCATAAACTTAATTAAGTTATGAAGTCATAATTTATGAACAGACATTTTTGGTACACAACTTTTAAGTAGTTTTTAAGCGTATTTACAGTCTATTTATGTTTACTATTTTAGATTATTCGATACTGGCAAAATTTATGAACATAAAAAAAAACCGGCATAGAAGTATAGTCGTCAGTTTCAAAGAAAATAATTAATGAAGTCATAATTTTTAACACCATCTGTGAGAAGATTTTGAACCTCAAAATTTTAAAAATAAAATTCTTATCGGGTTTTAATTTGATAATCCTCATAGTTGATTTTGTTGTGTCCATATAATTTTATTACGTACTCGTATTTTTTTTTGAAGCGTGTTATGTAAAAAAATCGTGAAATGCATTATTTAAAAGAAATTATCTATTTTTTGGAACAATCCAGACAATCGAGGTCCAGATAATAGACGTTCTGCCGTATTCACAATAAGTTCAGGATCGTCTTATTTATTAAATTATACAAATTACAAACAAATGCTTACATTTTTTTTAAATACGAATCAAATATGCATGGTGTTCATATATAGACCGATCAAAATAAATACACTGATAAACTGATGATGAATATGAAAAATATCTCCTTAGTGTTGGTCGAATTGAACAATTTTACATGTTACAATATAGAAATGGTTATATAAAAAAAATTCATGCATCTATGGTTGTACCAGTATTTAACCCACAAAAAGTTTACCTCATGATTTTATTCTGTACATATAATATTGCATAATACATTGTGAAATTGCGGAAACGAGAAGTTTTTCTGCAATGTATCTTCAAAATGAAAATATGCATTTTTGTCAATTCAGTAAAAGGGTAAAATTTTATTAAAGTTAATTATTGATAATATAATAGATGATATTTACAATTCCTTTAGTGGAAAAAGTATTATATTTGCAATGTTTTATTTGAAGAAATAAAAATATATTTTGAGTACATTAAATATCAAATAACAGTGAAAAAAGCAAAAAAAAGAAAACAATGAACGATTGTGACGTTTTTTGGTAAATCCTAATGGAAACAATTGAAAATAAGATAATCAACAACAACAACAACAACAACAACAAAATAAAATAATCTTGATTTTCGGCAAATTTTATTTTACGAAGCCAACACTCGTACAGTTTCTATACATCAAATTCAACTATTTATACTTCAAACTCAATGTTTTACACTATAGGAAAATATTATTTACATCGCAATCATAATAACGAATGAAATTCATTACTATGAATTCTTATTGATTTGATGAATTTGAAGTGTAAAAACTGAATTTGAACACAATTATAAAACTAATAAAATCAATCTCAAATCGGCTCAAAAATCTCACACACATCAACTGAATCTCCCAACATGTAAAAATATTCACCAAACGTTTTATTTACATTCTAAATACATATAATATTAAATCTGCGTTTGGATATACATAAGTACAGTATTCGTCTCTCGTACGTTCAAGCATGAATCCGCGCCGACAAAGGCAAACTGGCGAGTGACATTTGTTTGAACACTTGAGTCTCAGTTTTCCCGGGATTTCCCGATCACCGACCAAGATGTCAGCCTTCGTTTAACGACTGCCCCACACTCCTATTTTCATCCCTCGGGAAACTTAAAAATTTTAAGTGCCGAATTATATACGCCGTAAACTTTGGACGACGCGTCTTCCTCGGCGATAAACCGCGAAACGCGTATTCGCTGTTTTAGATTTTAGTGCGAAATTCAAATCTTACTTAGTTTGAGTGGTTTTTTTTCAAAATTTTTTGTCGTTTTTTATTTTGGAGCGGACGCTCGTGAGGATTTTGCAATTTTTTTCGAATTTGATGTGCACGATAAAGGTCAGCGATGTTTTTATGTGGGATTTTTATGTCGGACCCGTTGAGATAGGCGAAATTTTGCGATTTTCGTAATAAAGTCGAACTGTGCACGTGTTACTTGTATATGTAGATTTTCATAGATAGTTTTCCTATTAAATTATGTTTTTATTTTGAATTATATTAAAAAAGTGGTTTTTATTACTAATTTATATTTAGAAAATATTTGCACACGCAATATAATATATAATTTAATATAATAACCTATTTGAATCATAAATTAACCCTTAGCGATCGTATTTATTTTTTATTATTTGCTTCCGGTCGACATTGATTTCGGGCGTTGTTCAGATTTCATACTCACGAGCTAAAAACTGAAAAAAAAGTATTTTGACCTTTTCAAAAAATTATAAAAAAATTATTCAGCTAGTATAAGACCTTAAATTATAGTTTAAAAAAATATAATCATTTAAATTGTAAAAGTAATGATAATCTTTCATTTTAATTTGATTATATTCACTAAAAACTTACTATTTTATGATACAAAAATTACTAGGGAATTATTTCGAAGTTTTATTGATAAAAATATTACTATCGAGATTCAAATTATATTTAATTGTAAGTGTCAAATATTTTGAAATGATTATCATTAAATAGGAATAATTGATGCCGGAAGATGTCACATTTTTTACGATTTTCATCAAATCGAAATCTTTACTTAAAAATAAAATACTTTCTCATAGAATCAAAGAGATTTTATGAGTTAATAATGTATAGGATTTATATTATGTATTAAACGAAAAAAATAATAAATTGAAAATAATTCAAGGTCAATATAAGAGATTAAAATGTTGTCTCCACGAGCGCTACATCGGACCAAAACGCCAAAGATACAATGTCGTACTCGGCGCGACGCTTGGCCGCTAAGGGTGTGGATACAAACAAATATTTTTAGCAATAAAAAATTAATAGATTGGGTTCTGATATTATCGAGGGGAAGCCCACCATCCCGCCTGTTACATGCACCCCACTCTATGCCAGCTTCCTGAGCCGGCTTATTGTTAGCTGGGTACCAGCAACACTAGGCGAAACTACGGGCGCCACATTTACATTTACTGAGAACTCTACATTTAATTTAACTAAGCAATCGCGAAAGACTGCTTTCCGGGGGGCATACGGAATGCCGGGGCGAGAAAAATTATTAACGAAATATGTCTTTCCGCGAGCCAACCCTCTTTGCGAAGGCACTGAACGCACGAAAGGCGAATTTCGAGGAAACGAGGTCTATATTGGAAGTTGGTAGTCGGTCGGGAAACCCGGAAAACATGTCTTTTCTTTCATTTTCTGCCAGAGAACAAGACCACGAGAAGATTGGGTTCATTCATTTCGTTTTAAAAACGATTTAAAATATGAAATATTTTTTGATGATGCGATGGAAATTATTATTGGAAACAAAAAAATAATTCTATTATAGTTTGAATGATAGACAGCAAATATAAGAAAAAGGTTTTACAATACATCAATTTTTGTTTTCCGCGAAATCGTCCGACCAGACCATAAAGGTAAGGCATATTTTCGGATAATACATACGTATAATATTATGCAATATTCGAGTTCATATTCCCGCCACATTCAACAATGTAGCCGTATTATGGGCAAAAAAGCGAAACGTAGTACATTTTCGTCCCGTCTCGGTCACGATCTAATACATTTTCGGTGATTTGTTTTATCTCGTTCACCAGTTCATACGGTTTACACACACACGTATATAATAATGGGGAAAAAATGGGGAAAGAGCGGCTCGGACGCCCATACCTAAGGGCGGGATCATTTTTTACAGGAGGCTTTTAGCTCTAGTCCGAGATCTTATTTTGACCCTATTTGTTCGACCGTAGTATTTTTTTTAGATGGGGGTAGCCTTTAAGCCGAACACTAAAGGGACGTTTCTGGCTTATCGCTCGCGTTTGATTCGACTAATTTCCTTTGTGATTTTGGGTTTGGTGTAAAAAATCGTAATTGTAATTATCAACATGTTTCACGTTTATATTCTACTGCACTTAGTGCTTTCATTAGGGAACAGAACAGTAAATGGTGACTATAAATATTACTTGGTGTTGACATGATCAATAATATTCTGAGGGAATGGTCTCAGTCTTTAGTCTTTAATAGTTTAGTATGAATCTATAACAAAAAATATTATATAATAGATTCATATGAAATGCAAATAAAGTGAATTAATTTGATATATTTATTAAATGATTTAAATTAGGGAGGCTTGTCTAATATCGTGATACTAAGCAACTAAGCGCTTGTTTGTCATTATGTTGTATTCTATAGTAAAATAATTAAAACCAAGCTTACAATCATAAAGTACCAATCTTCTTTTTCATCAAATCATAATTTAGATAGGATAAGATTGGATACTAAATTTTGAGAAAAATTCCGTAATATATTTTTTTTTGATTTGAAGTAATCTTCAATTGAAATGAAATGTTATAGAAGATTTGAATAAAAATTGAATTATTTCAAATCATTTTAATCGGGATTACTTGGAAAATTATATATTCAAAATTTGTTCTTATAATAAAAGTAAAATCATTTAATATTTAGAAAAAAATATCATTTCAGAGAATATTTTATCAAGAACTAAAAAAATTAAGGCAATGATACATCACGAAAAACACAAATGTTATACGCAACCACTTTTATTTAACAAGTACGAATTATTTCGCATTAATGAATCATTCTAGCGTCCAATATATATCATGAGGGACTAACGAACAAAAAAAAAACACGTACACACAATAAGAAACAGAATGAAAAAGGCGAACATGCGAACGCCTTTCGCTACAATTCGAAAACGAACCCCCCCACATACGCTTCCATTATCTTGTCGTTGGCCCCGAAATGTAGTGGCGTACGTTTTGTAAATCAAACAACACGAAACGCAAACTCGTCATGGAATTATGGCGGAAAGAAAATATTACGTGGCCACGTTTGTGGCTTTGTCGTGGTTTGTTTTACAGGTAATATGTACGTAGCGGGAGGATAGAGGGAAAATTGTGCACACGAGATGGGATAGATTGAATAGACACACTAATACACAAAGGCGGCGGCGCATAAGACAGGAACGGGGTTGGAAACCTTTTTTGAATGTGTGTTTTCATATGCCTTGGTTATATAATAATTTGTTTGTAAAGTACTAGTGAAATGAAAAATGGGATTTGATGAAAATTTTTAAAGAAAATTGCAATTTTACTTAGATGAAATCTTGTTTATTTTAAGATCAAAAAGTTTGTTAGTATGATATTGTCAATATTATTTGAAATTCAACAATTTTTCTTTATATAATTTTCATATATAATATAAAAATAATCCGAATTTATCATATTACTTACATTGCTTAATTTGAATGTTTAAGAAATAGATAATCTTTAAATGTCAGTTCAAAATAAATACGTATGAATCTATGCTTTTCGTTGAAATTATATAGTCAAATTTATAGTATTAATTTAGCGGTGTTAGTGTTAGAATTAGTGGGGTGTCGTTTTGTGGGAGCGAAGGATAAATTAGACGTCGTGTTGGGAAAACTTTTGATCTATTTAATAGTGTGTTTCTGGGATAAACCATTTAAATGTTTCTGAGATAAAGTAAAATCTTATCCGAAATTTATAAGTATTCCACTGAAATAAAACACATTTAACTCCATTTAAATTCAGTTCTACTACAAGACGTACTCTAAAATTATATTTATATTTAATAAAAAAATACTGAAACTTAAACGAATATTTTCCTCATACCAACTTACATATGCAACCGACATGTGTGCCCTCGCGAATTCGCCGGTTGCTCACCAACGGAACAAATGGCGAAAAAGTGAAAAGAAGACGGAAGGCCGCGAAATATACGCAGCCTAGAATTCAATAAGGGAAAATTTCATTTGTGTTCATGTGTATTATGAGGCTTACATACGCATACTTGCGAAACTCCATATTCCGTGCTTACGTTGTCATGTTTCGCGGATTATAATGTGCGACATTATTACAAAGACACGTGTTTAAAAAAAAAAGCGATCTGTTTCTCGGATTTCTCCGTCTCCACTCATTTTTTTCCACGTCTTAGCTTGCCTCTGTTTCGCATTTTCATTCTCGGCTATCGGGAAAAAAGGGAGCGGCATTAATCGAGAAAACCGGGAAAAATCGGCGTGGAAAAGTTTTCCCTTTGGCCAATCACCGCGGCGAGTTATCGCTGGAAATCTGCTTATTCCAAAGGAAACCTGATGAAATATATTAAACTCAGATGCAGTAAACACGCAGAACGTGAAAATTATTGCGGAATCGTATAACTTTTCTTCGTGCTTTACTTATAAAATTTGACTTTTTTTGCGACACATCAAAAGTAACGTCACTGTTTCGGCGCTCTTTTGCTCTCTTTTAGAGTCACCTGTCATGAAATTATCAAAAGTAAAACGTATGAAAATATACGTTGTCGGGAGGGAAAAAAGAAAAACGCGTTTCGTGTCGCGATTTTAATTTGAGTATGTTTTGGGTATGAAGTTTTCCCCACGCAAAAAAGTTACGCTTATTTCGATTGTTTACGTTTTTAATATCACATTGTTAAACGTTCCATTTTTATAAAATATGTATTTTAATAATCGATCAAGAAAGTTTGAGCGCTTAAAAAGTTTTACGAGTTAAAAATTTCGAACAATTTTGCGAAGATTCTTTCATAAAATGCATACGAAGTTGAGATAACACAAATGTTTCCATTTTTATAAAATAAAGATACACGTTTCCTTTAAAATGAAATTGATTGAACATGTTGTTTCAGCAAAAATATACAATATCCATTTTTCAAGCTTTTTATTATTAATAAATATTTTATCAAGAGTTCAAATGAAAATTCTTCATAGGGTTCTTTAGATTTAATATTTTATTGATCTAACAAAATACGTGGATAATTATTTTCGACTTAAAATCGTTGCTAATGGAATTTTATCGACGCGTTATTCCCCCGGGAGCATTAAATAATTAGGGAATAAAGTGAACGCGGCGATGAAATTTTCCCATTTTGGCTTTTACCGATTTCAAGAAAAACATCTCGCGAAACATAAATTCTTTTGGTGTTACCAACTCTGGAAGTTAATGGACTGTTGCGTCCATTAACTAAAGGTTAAACCTTTACCGGGTTAAGGCTGTAATCTCGAATTACATGTTTTTCTTTGCTCACTTTCACAGGTCGAAAAATGGATTCTAGTACCCGTCGAAACTGTCAAAGCTGCAAAAACATTTATTTAATTTTGAAATTTTCGTTCTACGGCAACAGTTATTTTTGACGTTAAATACCCACCGAATTTTCATACAAAGAATTGAAAAATCGTTTGATCTTTAACCGGAAGTTAAAATATACATTTAAACATAAATTCAATACAATACAATTTGTCGACTTATATTTATTTATTAGATTGTATTTACTAAGCACACATACAAGACTGTTTTATCTTAATTCATATAGAATATTAATCATTTGACTTCTTCGAAAAAATGTGAACGTTTGTTAATTTACTGTGCAGAGGTCATTCGTAAAGTAAAAAAAATATTGGACTAGGATCATAGTTTTCATTTACTGTCAATAATACTCAAATTAAAATGTGACTTGTCTGTTTTCATATACAATAATATTATATATGATCAAAAATGTCTCCATCTTTAACTCGTCCAAATTATGTTCTGTGAAACTATTCCATATTTTCTATAGTTGCCATATTGTAAACATACGTATGTAACGTGTATGTATATACGAAATGTAATTTTACATGTTAACCTCATACATCATATACACAGAACCGTAAATACCGACCGAAGAACAACATCCTTTTTGTATAAAGCGGAAACAATTTTATAGCCATCCAAGAGAGAATCAAATCCTTTTATTTTTATTTTTATTTTTGTTTTTTATTAATTTTTAATTTTATGAGTATGTTTACATTTTTCTTATATTTTGTATTTATTTATTTTTAATTTTTTTTTAACCACCTTGGCGGTTTGGGGAAACCTGTAATGCCAGGGTGGTATTTTTGTATTTATATTTCAAACATTATGTATATGTATTTCTTTTTAAATAAATGTTTATTATTATTATTATTATTAAATCCAATGAAAAAGCACATCCTCACTAGTCGCGTCACATCCTCTGACGACAAATTGTTTCAATTTTACAAATAACCAGACATGGGTCAACAACTTAACAGTGGCTACATCGACTTACATATCATCAACGTTTAACGCATAGAACGAGCTTGATATCGCATGTCGTTTTAAGACGAGGACGATTATCCAAGGAGTCGCATTCCATCCACGTTTCTATCCTTCGTCCACATACTATATGCGCTAAAGGCTTTGTTCACATACATATATTATAATGATGCACATACATATATATTTTTGTAAAAATTCAGCTTTTGGCTCTCTGTTTAATTATTGGTGGTCGATATTTATATAAGCATGTTTAGAATTTTTAGAAATTCATAATGAAATACCAAGATCCATTGTCATGTACAAATAAAATCTATGAAATCCAATGGATTTTTATTAAAAAAACTCATTAATTTCGGAATTAATACAGATCCAGAATGAGTACAAAGAAAATTTCATCGCCCACCACCCATTCATACATTTCGAACGGCTTGTACCGGGCGTTAGGTACATACATGAGTTTTATGTGTGCAACATGTGCGAACCGTTCGGCCATTCGGCTTTTATGAACAGGAAGAACAAGACGAACGCGGCCACATAAGGCGACATTAACATAAAGTCCTGTTCGTCTTGTCTGTGTATGAAGAAATTTCAGGGTTTGTTTGGGGAAGATGCGTGGTTTTCTCGGGAATAGGGCTCGAGCTTACATTTCCTCGGAGGTTCGAATGTGCTACGTGTATAATATTTAGGTGTTGCTTTTTTTTTTGTTTGATTTTAGTAAAGATTTGTTATATTTTTTAGGTAGGATTTGGGTTTATTATCTAAAAATCAGCAATTTTAATATAAAAGGTGAAAAAAGAGGCAGACATTTTTTTATTAATTCGTTATAGAAATTGATATAATTTTTCCGTTAGTTTTTTGACTAAATGAAAACTGTAACAATTCTGAGAATAAGAATAAAATTCTTTATATGTATATGATAAGTACAAAATTAATAGTAATGTTTTATTAATTTATTTTCAGTGGGTATATTATACATTTTTAATTTGGATTAGTTTTATATAAATATTATTAAATGATTCATATCCTCCTAGGTCAGGGGTCGGCAACCTGCGGCTCGTGAGCCGCATGTGGATTTTTGGATGTGAAGTTGCGGCTCTTTAGTTCCATACGCAAATATTATTTATTTTATCAAAAAAAATAACTTGAAAATTTTTCTGAATCGATCAAATGTATCGGCCAAAATAAATTTGAAAGGGCGTTTTTATGAGTGTGAGGGGCGCCACCATGGTTTTGCGAACCTGGGGGGGGGGAGTAGTAATTATTTATTGTAGTTTCAGTATTGAAAATTATATCTACCCCCCCCCATGGATTTCCAAAGTCCATGACAAAAAATTTTGTGGCTCTTTAAAAACTTGAAATTTTGTTAATTGCAATTTTGGCTCTTTCGACTCAAAAGGTTGCCGACCCCTGTCCTTGGTTGATATGTACTTATAAAGATAATAAAAATGTTATTATAATATATGTATTAAATAAACCATAAAATCGTATAGAATTATTTCACATAAATATAATATAAAAGAAAAAAACGGGAAGAAAATATCCTTTACTTTTTCAATTATTATATTAAAAAAAGATATATTTTTTTATCGACTTTAATATATAATACATAGTTTTTATTAAAAAACTTTATTTTTTATTAAATACACAAAAATAGAATATATTAAAAAAACATGACTGATTACATTTACATACATATATGTATATTAAAAAAATGTATAGAAAATAAACGGAAACCGTCATACAACAATATACAAATTTACGACCACGCCGCAAACAAGAAAATATTAAAATCAACACAATCTGAAACAAACGAACGAACACCCCTCAAACAAAACCAATTTAAAACCGCCGAACTTAAAAAAAAAACACTCGAGACACCCAGTCTCGACGGGAAATCGAATTAATCAAGCAACAGCCCAGCGAACCGTAAGGCTTCGGAGGACAATAACGCAGCAGGCAGTAAACGTCTTCGGCGGATAGATCATAATCTTTATGGCCTTGGGATGGTTCGGTATACCATGGACTACCACCATGCTGTAGGTAATGGGAAGTGGACCGGGGCCGTAAATCAGGTTCGGTGAAAATTGCGATGCGGTCGGTTCGCGCGACGTGTTCTGTATAAATTTGTACGCTTTGTTGTGGCCTTTTTGAAAGCTGGTTTATTTTCGATCAATTCTGTTCGGACACTGTCAAAAGCTCAAGCTTGTGACAATGCCAAACACTTTAATTTGATTAATCAAAGGGCCCTTTTGAACAGTTTAATTTTATATAATTATGATTCGTATTATTATACATGAAACTAAAATCTATGTGACATGTAAATTTCGGTACTATAATATTTTAAATTTCATCTATTGTATATTCAGATATTTTGTGAATCTAATAAGAGTGAGGATTTGTATGAGGATGAGCATATAAAAACGCGTGAGTTGTAATACGGATGTATTTATGCTTGCACTGATTCGCCCTAAGGTGAAGCTCCATAACGAGCATAAACATAAATGAATCTCATGAAATATGAAGCGAGCGAGAAAGCAACAATGCAAGAATATTTCAATTTTTTTCTTACACTCACAGCATTGCTTCTGGAATATATAATATATAATAAAATATCCTAGCCAGTCCGTAGTGCAGCGGTATGTTGCAGGGACTATCGATCGTATTGATGATGGTTCAATGGTTCAAGATGGTTCAAGATGGTTCAAGCTAGAGAATGATTCCGTTTTTAACATCTACTCGATTGTCTCGAATACGGTATTTAACCATTTGACCAGAAAATGAGAGTTGATTCTCTCGTTAATGGGACGATTCCATAAAATGGTTCCGTTTACAAAGCCCTATCTACCGATCGCCATACAAATTGTAATATGATGTGCTGGCGTCGCGAGTGATTGTGTCAATAATTACAATTGGTCGTCGATGGTTGGTACACCAGTATGTGTTGTACGTGGGTTTGAATCGGCCCTCCTTCCCCTCTCCCCTTCCTATGTAGATCTTTTCACTTCAGTTGTTGTTGTTTCAGTTGTTCTTTGAGCATGGTGGTAATCTTCTCAAGGTGCTTCATGGGTGTCGAAAAAAAATATCCGCCAATACCACCGAACACCGGGCAAAAATCGGACACGAAAAAATAATATTCTCACACTTATGCTCACCATGGAATTTCACTTTTATAAAACGATAAATTTTCTTCAATGAAAATAAGATTTTTCGAAAATTATTGATATAACTATAATCATCAAATAAATAAAAACATATCTAATGTTTTTGTTTACGACAATGTTTTCAGATATTGATTTTAAAATGGAAGATGGTATAGGCAAGATATAATACAATAGTTGTGTCAAGACCCTTTCGATGATGTATCGCGTACAATTATATTTATGAGTAACACTAAATCAGAGTTTATAGAGAATGTTTATGGGTTTATGAGGTTATAAATGGTCTTATATTATATTATAAATTATTTACAAAACTAATCAAACCAAAATAAAAAAACAAAACCAAAGAAAAGTAATCGAACCATTTATATTTTTTAAAAAAAAAATAAGAAATATGATATCTTCAAAACACGTATATTATATTATACATAATGAAAAATGACCGCATAGTTTGAATAATACGAGTATACCACATTTGATCAAAAAATTTTGAAAACTATTCGTTTTCAATAAAGAACGAAAAAAAATCACATCAGAGATATACATATGTATATGCCATGCGATTCCACCGATCTGGTTATAAATCAGCGCGTCGGCTCATATGAGGTGTATGAATTTTATTTTCGGATCAATTCTATAAATTTTCCGCGACGAACACAATCCTTTATTTTTTTTTGCACCTCGATTTTTTCCTAGGAAAAATTCAACAACGGCGACCGGGCACCCGCTTATCGGTCGGTCGTAAAACATCCGATCTGCCAGAATCACCTTCGAAGTCTCCTCTCCGAGCCCACACCATTGCGTCGGGTGTTGCGCCGCCTTAACTTTCGCGCACCGCTCCGGCCACCATTGCACAAAGCGTGTTAGCCGCGCGCAATGGCCCGCGAATAATGCGGGCCCCGATTTCCGAAACTGGAGCCTTCCGAATGTTTATAACCGATATATTATACGCCATATTGTAATGCGGAGTCGTGTTTGCGAACGGTGCCGAGCAAATTGTGAAATAAACGCATTGTGAACGGTCGCCGAGTTGCGAATAATGCGATTGATAGTTGCAGATTCGCGGGTTCATTGTTCGGGGTATTTATGATTTTTCGTATTTTTCCGGTGTGTGTGTGTGTTTTTTGATTTGATCAAAGATAAATATTTTTGAAACGTTCGAATATAAATATTTTTTTCTGGTGGGAAAAGAGTGCTTAATGGCCATAATGGATTGAAAAATTCATAGTGCAAAATTTGAAGTATTTTCAGCAGAATTACATGCACTACAATAATCACTAAATCCAGGAAACAACGATTAATTGGAATTTTACTGAAAAACGGTTTGTCGAAAAAATATCATGAAATATATTACTACATAGTCCAGTGGCGGAAATTCCAGTCGTGAAAACATGTAGTGGATGGGCGGCAGTATTGAAAATGAAAATATTACGTATATTCTCATGTACAAAATACGAAAACGTCATCATCAATACATACAAAAATCAAAATATGTATTGCATTTATACACGTACAAGACGAATATTGGAATTTAAAAATATATATATATATATACATATATATACATATGTATATACATATATATATATACATATATGCATATATATATATATATACATATATATATGTGTATATATATACATATATGTATATATATATATATGTATATATATATATATATATATATATTTATATATATATATATATATATATATATATATATGATATAATATTTTGAAGAAATAGTTTTGTTTATTTTTCAAATGATTTTTTTATTATTGTGAGGATAAAAAATAGTCAATTCTCTAAAAAGAAAATATTGAAACTATTTCTAGTATTTTTTCATAATTAGATTTGAAAAAAAAATTAAGAAGTCTATAGTAAAAAAAATAAATTTAATTTCTTTATAAAGTATACATATGTATGTATATTTTAATTAAGTGTCAATTTTGTTTCACGTCCAAATTTCCCTATAAAAAAACAAAAAGCTAATTGCATGCTCTCCTATTGAAAAATCAAACGTCCACATCGAATAGCGCACCGCTGCAAAGTTGGCCTCAGCCCCGCCAATTAATAATCGCCTGAAAACCCGAACGCGCGATAAAACCCAGCACACGACAAAAAAAAAACTAATTAAATTTCCAACTTTCAAGAGTCGAAATAAAAATCGGCCAATAAGTGCGATTTGACAGCTTATAGTCCGCACGGCGAGAGGACGGCACCAATTAGTTGTCGCCACTTTGTATGCCGCCAGTGGCCGGAGTATTAAAGGCACACGGCACACCCTGCCAGTGGCTTTAATGACACCTACGCCTCAACCCACCCTCAGCAGACGGGGGATGGGACCGGGAAGAAGGCCGGGACCCACCGGACCTAGCTGGGAAGAGAGCAGTCCGGATATATCCGGGGGACAATTTTGAATATGGCCGATATATCACGGAATCTCTATGAAAATTTTAAAGTCGGTCTGCTAATGACACGTCGCAAAGTTATGACTTGATAAATGGGCTATATAGAGAGTGAGGGAACCCGGTTAAGTGGGACGGATATAATCGTCCCGGCAGAGAGCTGCAAAGGAGCCGTATTATTGCCGAAGCCGACGTCTTTTGCCGCATTATAATATTTTTAAGTGGGGACCTCCTATTTCTGCTTCTGCTCCTTCCTCTTGGGCCGGGATGGAAAGGGAGGCGGAGGTTTCTTTTGCGACTAGGGAAAAAGGACGAGCGGTTCCGCTAATTGCCTCGTATTTATGTTTTAATTTTGCACGATAAGTTCGAATCTCTCTCGCTTTATTTTCGTTTGAATTTTTTTTGCTCTCCGTTTATTTCCGTGCGCTTCGATATAGTAAATTGAATTTGTGTCGTTTGTAGGTTGTACATTTTTTCGTATTTATTTTGCAGTTGGGTGATGTAAAATTTTTGATTTTGGTTTTGGATTCCATAATTTACATAGTTGATTATGCAGGATTTAAAATTAACTAATTTAAACCCACTGTTAAAATCTTTTATGCAAATACTTTATAATTAAATTGAATTGAGTAAATAATATATTGTAATCAATAATTAATTCGAATTTACTGTTTAATTACACAAAATATTTATATACCACCATTTTATAATCGGTTTTTTTACTGCACCATATTGGAATTGAAAAATTAAATTACTCGTATATTTGTTGCGTTTTATTCTTTAACAAACGCAATCAACTGTAAATGTTTTTATAAATTTTATGTAGAAATTTTTAATATTTAACAAGGAACATTGTATTATATTTCATCGTTCAGATTCATACACAAAATCGTGAACGGATGATAAATTTCCTGGAATAAACAATTTACCAGAGAATCTACTCATATAAATATTATAATGTATTACATATACTTTCCTGGTATATCCATCCAATCGAAAATTTTCAATACATTTTTTTCAAGCCAGAAACAATAGAAACCTGCTCATATTTAGTTATTCGAAAATTGTTGTGACTATTTACAGAATCAGCACGTTTGGTTCAACAATACATGCGTACTTCGCCAAAATCATCAATTATTCGTTCAAGTGGCATCTTTAATAAACATAAATATTAAATTTATGAAGCAACGCGAACGCACATATACATATCTCTCGAATACATAATATTTCGAGATGCTCCACAAAAGCAATTTAAGACAATTGAAGTCAAACAATGAAGCCGAATCTCTTCGGTTGTTATGAATTGCTGCATTAGCATAATATTCGGCATTGTCATATATTCCTAATGTGCCCCGGGCACTAACAACACTATAAAGGCGCTCTTTTTATGGGAAATCGTGCCCTTTACCGCAACGCCCATCCGCGGATATTAAGTCCTTATGGAACGTTCCCTTTTCGCGAGCTCCTTTGTCTTTACGCGAAAATTCAAATTTTACGGGTTTTTTTCTGTATGCGAGTTTTATTATGTACTATCGAGTTGTATGCAGGATTTGTGGTGGAAGAGATAATATTGTATATTATATTATGCTAGTAGAGAGTCGGGGTGTGTATATCGGATTTATAGTGGGTGGTTCTGATAACATTAAGTGCAATGTAGAATAATGCGATTTTATTGTAGTATTTTATATGATATGGCAAAGAAAGCTTCGGTAAGGAATATTGAAAAATAACAAATAAAATTTAAGGTTTTTGTACCATTCATGAAAAATATTGAATTAAATCATCTATTTGTTTTGAGGAATTGTAAAATATCAAATTACATAAGAACGACTGGAATTTCGAATCGAATAAAAGTTTTTAAAAATTTACCGAGAGTAAATATCTTGAAAAATAATTTATTATTGATATATGTACATATATTACGCATAGCATATTCAAATTTATTCGACCACCACATAATCAAAATTAAAAATCTTTTTGACTCCATACTACAATATTATATAATATATAAACAATAATAATAGAATTTGCAATTTCCATAGATGCAAAACATTTCAAACTTTAACAGCAATAAATAAAAAAAAGAAACATCCCAAAAATATAAAAATCAAATACACACAAACTATCCCATTAAGAATGCCCAGGCACTCCGCCAAAAAGCACTCGGCGTACAATAGTTGCGTCATCTCAAAGGCTTGTATGTCATTGTTCCTGTTCTCAATGTGTTCGCGGGTCCCACTAGGAGATCAACAGGTCCTCACTCCTGCAGGAGGCACCTAATCCACGACTGGGGCTAAGGGATGATAAACACTTGAAGTGGCGTTTGCAAAAGATAAAGAGGTGTTTTTTTGTGCTCGAAAGCTCGAAAGTCAACAAAGCCAGCGAGCTTGTCAACGCGCCGGGATTAAGTGCTGTTTAATATTGTGTTTATTTTTTTTTTGGGATATTCATATTATATGTGGTGTGTTTTAGAAAATTTTCTTGAAAAAGTGTAGCTTCATGGTGAGCCTGAAAGCATTTCATGAGACAAGGTAGTGTGCAAGAACACATTTCTATTAAATTTTATTCGCACTCCTGGAGTCATTTGTGACTATAGCGTTTACATTGACTATAGATTTTTATTTTAAAATGGATTCGTTTGAATTATTTCAGTTTGATCCTTTGTTAAATTTTGTACGGGCGTTTAAAAAAAATTTGGGCGTTAAAAAAACCAAAAACTCATATCGGTGATATTTTAAAATGATGTTACAATTAAATTGAAAAAAAAAATACAGTATTATAAAATACTAATATAATTATATAGTTTTCACTGAGCATGATTTTTTTCAGTGTGCAGTTTTGCATTATAATTGGAGAAATATTCTGCACATAAAAACAAAAAATAATATTATGCCTTATATAGTTATATACCTACATATATTCTTATTATAATGTTCCGATGGAATTTTTTCACAAGGTCGAGTTGCCTGTAGAAGCGAAATAAGTATATGGTAATTCGGATGATCCAAAAGCCTCTCGGATAATCCGCAACAAGGTAAATTGATGTCCGGAAAATTAAGGATTTTTCCGATTCTGTTATTTTTTTCGTATCGATTATTTCACAAAACGTATCGACAACTATAACATGGTCATAAAAAAATAATTATTTTTATTTTATAAAAAAAATAAACGAGATTGTTAAGATTGCACGAAGATTTCCCCGGAAAATGTCGCGTACAATTATTCGATGACTATGTCTCGAAACCGCCGAATCACAAGTATTTTAAAAGGCTTTCGTCTATGGGCCGATTTATGTTCGGGACTTTGGAGTTTTCCCAACCAAGGAATGCGCACGATTGTCGCCAGTCGGAAAAGTCTCCTGGAAAATGAGATTAATCGCCGTTACGGTGTCGGACGATGGCTCGATTTTTGAACGAATCACCCGCGATATTAATTTAAAGGGCGGCGCTTTTCCTGAAAAGGAGAATTGGGAAAATTCAAGAATACGCTCTGAGAGGTGGTGGTGGTGGAGTTTTCCATCCGTTGTGAAAATTCGACGAATTTTCACAATTTCTCTGTTCACGTTGCTGCGTGGCTTATCTTAATTATTAAACATTGAAACTGATGTTAGTGATTGTTTTATATGTTTCATGTTGGATCTATTTATAAAATAATTAAAAAAAATTGAATTACAGTGAATATAACCGACAGATTTTTTGAATTCAAAGTAATTTTATATGAAGTTCCAAGTATTTATCTGTGCGTGTATAATTTATTGTTATATGAAGAATACGTTTTGCGATCAAAATGTTGACCGATAGGGGCGAAGGTTCAAATGAAAGGAAAGCTTGCAAATTTTATGGGTAGTTGACCCTGGTAACTAAACATGCTAAACATTCATCGCTTGCTTTTAACTCGTATTACATTTATTAAGCATACGAAATTCCCAAGAATATTCCAACGCATCAAGGAAATTGGGCGTTCGCATTTTCATTTTGAACATGCATTTCATTCACATTGATCCGATTAATTGACTATAGTTTTCAACTACCGCAAACAATCAGTTTAATTTTTTAACAAAATATTTAAAAATGTACGCAAATATGGACCAAAAGTTTAATTTTATGGTCAAAAAACCGCTTCGTTCACACTGCGCGATATTAATTGGATCGTTTATTTATTTGTTCGAGTTTAATACGTGCACAGAGGATTGTAGGTGCGGTCGTTCTATTAGCGACATATAAAAGCACCGACCATTATGTGGTCCACAGATTTTATAGAGCGAAAAGTTTTCGGTTTAAGTTTATCTCGGCGTGTTTGCGTTTGCGGAAAAACTCAGCGACGAGCTTTTCCGTGGTCCGTGAAAAGTTACATGCGCTTTTACCTTTTTTTCAGGATTATTTTTCCATGTCGTTTGCCTTTGTTTGATGTTTTCTTTGATATTCTGAACTTCTTCGGGATTTTTCTTGGCTTGAATTTGTTCAGTATAGTGCATGTAACTTATTTTCGAAAGATGATATGTAGTTTTAGAAAATGCGGTAGTATGATTTATATTTATTTTTGGTATTAATACATTAAGTAGTATTGGTATATAATTCACAGTAGAAAAAATACATGGCGTGTTTGAATGTTTCCTTGCGTGTTTTTCACAGTGTATCGTAAATTCTAATAGAAGTAGCTTCAATATAAATTAGAATGTTACCGGACATATCTCTAATGTATCAAAATCACCATTAAATGAAAAAGTTCAATATAAATAATATTTAATAATTAATTAATTGCCATTATTATATAATATTATTATTATTTATAAAACACATTAAATTTTTCAAATCTTTACACATTACAAACAATCAAAAGAATCCTTTTCAATTGGAAAATTATTTAAGTTTCGAACACAATCGCCAATGTACATAAAATATAAACAGAAAAAAAATTTCCATTCAAAAACTTAAACTTTTATTAAAATATTAAAAAGAAAAAATATCCGCAAAACAAAATGAGATAGGACCCCAATCCGGCAAAGAGTTAGCGCCGGCCGCGCGCCTACTCTGAAATTTCCGCCTTTTCCCGCATACGGAAAATGAATAGCTGAACGAAGGAGGAAGGGCTCCTTCGCCGCATGTGGGTAATTGAATAAGTTTTCCCGAACGAGGGACATAATACACTCTAGCAGTTGTTAGATGGGTCGGGAAGACAACGAGCCGAACAGCGTCCATATAACCTCATCGATGTTGTCAAACAGATGTTTCGCGACCCGGGCCCCTTATAAACCGGCGCGTTTGACAAGATCTATGTTTGTCAGACCGTATGTGCTCGTTTGGTGTGTGTATGTGTGCTTTGGACATTGTTTGGTACGTTGTTTTGCATGTCGAAAGTTGACAAAGAACTATTCATATGCGTCGGGATGAAGCGGGGCGTCATTTACGGGTCTGGTCCTGGTAATTGTTTTGCTTTTTGCTGGATAATTGCTCAGTATATATAAGTATATATATATTATATATATATATATATATATATATATATATATATATATATATATATATATATATATATATACATATATATATATATATATATAAAGGTGTGGAAGTTTTTCTACGAAGTTAGTATCATTTTTGATTTTTAGTAGGGAAAGTAATAAAAAAGATTCATAGATTGTTTTCTCTTATGTAAAAGTTTGGTAAATATTTTGAACTATAAAAAGTGTATAAAACATTTTTTTCAAAACAATATCACAATAAAACATTAATTGTAAAGTTTCAACAGCACTGACGCATGATACAATACTCTTGCTGAATTAGCAAATTACATACGAGTTATGTATTTAGAATCGCTAAAGAGCACAATTTACAAAACCGGAACAATATGTAAAACGAAACCTTTTACAATAAAACCGATATCAAACGCGAGCTATATCAACATATGTTATTCCGCCGACCTCAGAGTTCATCGGACAAAAGCACATACAAGCAACTCTCCGTTGCGTATTTCCGAATTTGTTTACGGATAAGAGGTCCGGGTTCTTCTTTTCCGAGCGATAGGGTTTCGGTGTAAAACATACGCGTTTCATAGGTGTTATCTCAGCAGTCCGAGGAAAAGCTCCGCTCCCCGAATAATGGGAAAGGCCCGATACGGATCGGGCCCTAGCAGTTTTCCGACTCCTCCGGGACCAGGGGAGCTCGTTTATCGGCAAAATAGGCGGAAAAATCGTCCGCGAGATGTTAAAATTTAACAATTCGAAAACGGTAAATGGAAAAAAAATCACCGCTATGTAAATAAATGCCAAAAAAAGATGTTATCTGTGCGAACGCGGGTCAACGCTATAAATGCAAAAGTGTCGCCTTTTAGTCATAAGCAAGAGTTCGATTAAAATTTGTCCTTTTTTTGTGAGTCCAATATTTTATCGGAGGTTTTTACTTTAATCGAAAAATGTGATCTCGCCTGAACGAGTATATTTTTTATTTGACAGAATTCGATTTTTGTATTTTTATATGAGATTTTCTATGTTTGATATTATATTTACGATGTACAAATTCTACTCGAAATACATTGGAAAATATGTAAACATACCAATAGAGTACAAAAAAAATATATTTTACATAAAATTTTATTATACATACAGATAATAATAACCAAAAATAATAAAAATTGATACAAATTATATTATTTTAGGTACTACTACTCATCAGCCTGAATTCACCGAACCCTTATCGAACCTAACAGTAGCAGTGGGCAGAGACGCCGTTTTTCAATGCGTATTGACGCACCTTGGCGGATACAGGGTATACAAACACGTTTAAAAAATACACCAAATACACGAATGATCCACAAAAAAATTATTTGCATACAAATCGACAGGTGGGATGGGTGAATGCCGACACCAAAGCCATCCAGGCCATCCACGACCGCGTCATAACGCACAATTCGCGTGTGTCCGTATCGCACAGCGACCACTCCACGTGGTATTTGCATATCAAGAACGTACAAGAGGAGGACAGGGGCCAGTACATGTGCCAAATCAATACGGACCCCATGAAGAGTCAGGTGAGGTTAACTTTTTGTGTTTCGGGCCGAAACAATGCGCGGCGTAATGGGCGCCAATTTGGGCCGAATCGTATAATGGCCGATGTAATAACATTTCTGACGCGAAAATTTACGGTCTCCATCCGGAGGATTGCTGTTAACGGCGGCGATTTCCTTTCGACGTGTGTGCTGGGGGATTTCTCGAATTTTCGAGCGTTAAGTGTTATAAGGTGAGGTGTCAAATTGACAAAGTGGGCCCGCACGCGCTATGACGATTGGGTTGGGTGATAATTAAAAGTATATTATTGTGGGGCTTTTTTCGGTTATTTGGAGCTTTGGGGCTTTTTTCGGTTATAACTAAATCATGAACTAGCTTAAAAATTACTTACAAAATGAGTCACCTATGGTCAATACATTTCGGAAAAAAATATGAAATTAATCGAATTATAATATTAGCTCATCATCTACCAGATTTTTTCATTCTATTTGGGATGTAAGGGAGACTTATCTAATTTCGTGATAGTTGGAATAAAGTTGATGTTTTTTAAATACTGCCAAATATTTTAGAGAGCTATATTTACTAAAAGTTTACCACTATATACACGAATTCATGATGATATAATTGGTTGATAACTATTAATAAATTATATCTGTGAACTAAATCGTACGTGAACGTATGATGCTAGTATAGACATGTATTGCGACGATTTTTCGTTTTTTCGCCGCGTGAAGTACACGCGTGATTCAGATGAGTAAAACAATGTTTTCGATCTACATATATTTTTTTACTATCATTAAATAGAATAGGGGTATTTATAAAAGTGCATAAATTTTTTTATTAATTAAGCCTTAAGAATCCGAGCATTATTTTAAGCATTTTATATTGTTTACAACTTTAAGTTTTAATATAAATTTCAAATAATTGTTAATTGTTGAAAATATTTATTATTAAAATTATTTTTATTGAGAAAAATAGTTTTCTTTTCATTTACTTCTGCTTTTCTTGAAGCTGCGAAAGGTATTTAAGTTAAATCGCCAGTTATTTTGAAAAAATATTGTTAATGGTAAATCTTCTATGACATTTCGATGCAAATATTTTTATCATCAAAAAAATAATATTTCAAAGCTTTTCTCAATATTTAGTATACTATCACGGAATTTCACGACCACTATCACGGAATTAGACGTTTCAGATTCGATCATTTGAGGATATGTCACACAAAATTGGTAATGAATTACAAAATCTAAATAATGGTTCGATGAAAAAAACGATTGATGCTTTGTGATTGTTAGCTTTGTTTTAATTATTTTACTATAGAATACAAGAAAATGACAAACAAGCGCTTAGTATCATGAAATTAGACAAGTCTCCCCTACGTGTTCTTACTTTTTGAAAAATAAATCGGGTACAATATTTTTTATACTGTTATCCTCCATATAATAATAGCGCTATTCTGTCTGTCTGTCTGTCTGTCTGTCTGTCTGTCTGTCTGTCTGTCTGTCTGTCTGTCTGTCTGTCTGTCTGTGTGTGTGGGGTCACGCTAGAAATTATGCACTGAATTACATCCTTTGCCAATGTGCAATAAGGACTATTTCAGCGTTCACATTTTCACGCTAAAAATTATGCACTATTCGAAATTGGAAATTTTTGTTTTTTATTTGAATTTGAATTATAAATATTTTTTTTACATTTGAATTTAACTAATTTTTATTTTGATTATTATATTAGGTGTACCGGAAAAAATCCATTTTTTTTAAACATAATAAAAATTTATATTAGGGATATCGGAAAAAAAATTCCATTTTTTTTAAACATAATAAAAATTTATTCATATATATTTACGGGCATATAGTAATTATACAATATAATCGCCATCATTATTTAGGACTGTCTGCCATCTATTAGGCAGCTTTTCGATCCCTTTTTTGTAAAATATGGAAGGCTTTGATGCAAAATATGAATTTAAATGGTTTTCTAAATTTTTCACCCTGTTGACTTTTTTTCCCTTAGGGAATGCTCCAAGAACATAAACAAATAAAAATCTAATGGTGCGAGATCTGGTGAACAAGGAAGATGATTTTGAACTTCGAAATTTAATTCGGCAATTTTCCCACATTAAAAAAAATGTAAAGCATCTAGCATAGTACCTCCTGGGTGATGTGGAAATCTATGCTTTATTAGATAAATTAATATTAAATTAAAATAAATATTGTAATATCTACAAAATATTCTATAATATTTTATATAATAAATTAAATAAACATTTCACATTTTCAACTATATTCAACGGGTAAATATACTGTCATTATATTGTATTTTCAAAATTTTTCCTCAAATCACGCGTGCGATGTTATAACATCGGGCCTACCGCTCGTTATAATATATTAACCGTGACGGAATACGGGCTAAAAATTGAAAGTTTTGATATAAGTAAAATTGATTGATTTTTTTTTGTATGAATTCGACTTATGACCGAGATTTAGGAACGTATCTTCGTGGTAAGTCGCAACAGCGTGTATTTTGAAATTTAAAGCTTTATGAGCATTTTTTGATCAAAAAAATTTTAATCACACAATTTGAGTTTCGTTATAAAACATTTTCCTTCCACTAATATCTGAAACACATATCGCACCATAGTTTTGCATAAAGCCGATACACTGTGCAATAAAGCTCTCCGGCATTGTTCTCGACCATAATAAATGCAACATCAGAACCTTCGCGAAATTGAGTCTTCATAATGACACCGGGGTCAACTTCCGAACGTAATTTCAGTTTAGCAGCGGCTCTTTAATATCTCGGGGAAAGCTCAGTGCAGTGCCCGGTGTACGCAACGAAGGCGACTTATTAAACTCGGAAGCTTACATCCTCGACTGCGAGATGGAATTTATGTGACCATTTGTTTGACGCTACAATGAGAATTAATAATGGGGCTTTGACCTAATCTTTGACAATTTGTAAGTGCGCGCGCGCCTCCGGATCAAAAGCTCAAGTCTTATGTGTTAAGTTCGCTCGTATATCCGTCGCACGCGAATGTGGAACGTATTTCAATTCATTTAAGGTTTATTTTTGCACCGGAAAATATGCGAATTACGTTGAGCGTTTTACGTGTGTGCGCTTGAATTAAAGTTGAAATCTTTCAAAGTTACGAGCGCCGGGTCGGTGTTTAATTCTGTAGCCTCATTTGCGTTAATACGTTATCGTATAATATTTCCCGATTAACGTGTGAACAATCGCAGTACGTGCACCGTAATTTCAAAAGTTTATTTAAATTGAAAAAGTTTATTCGATTCAAATGAAAAGCGCATTTTCGAATAGAAAATAGAAAAATGAAATTTCTTAAGATATTTGCAGTTAACGAACCGCTTTTTCTATCGTTAACGAGCGAAGCATTAGCATAATGTTTGCTACACACTAATCGGTCGTCGTCTTTCGCAGCTGGGATACCTCGAGGTGGTAGTCCCACCTGATTTCATAGCCGAGGAGACCTCCGGGGACGTGATGGTGCCCGAAGGCGGCAACGTGAAGCTCATGTGTCACGCACGTGGTTTCCCGGAACCTAGTATCCAGTGGAGGAGGGAAGATACAACCGAAATCATCGTCAGGGAGCCAACTGGTCATAAAACTAAAGGTCAGCCAACCAGAAGCAAATATCACCATTTAAATGTTTGCACTTGTAGTTTGGGGTATTGAGTCATTTTTGGAATTCAAAGGTCGCGCCTGATTGGTTAATTGAGGTTCAAAGTTGCCGATTGATGAATCAGACGCGGTTTCATATAGAAAACTGAAAATGGCCCAAGAATGGTTATTTTAGATGTAAATTTGTGGAAATCTTATGCGATTAATTGTTTGATTTGATAAATTAAAAATCTTAAAATGCGGTACTAAGATTTCTAGAAATTTTGAAAAGTAGGCATTCTTTATAAATATATCAGTGAAATTATTATTTTTACTTTTACAATGTATAGTACATCATTTTTTTTAACATAAAAAATTTTTGTTGATATATTCATAAATACTATTATAATTGTTTTAAGGCTCCACGCACGCTTTTGTCATTATTTAAAAAAAAACAATGCACTAAAAATATTTTATTAAAATATTAACCTTTTGAAAGTATTAAATAGATATATGTAATTTAAATATTAAGCCTTTTGAGTTACAGGTTTTCTTCATAACACTTAAAAAACATTCAGATCGTTGGACGCTTTGTGAAAAGCATTGTTTTACACTCGACATTAATGACCATTCCAATAAATAATTAATTTCCAGAGCAACAACAAAACCCTCCTATCTTAAAACAACAAAAACAATCTAAAAATAAACGGAAAACGTCGATCGGGGCTGCCGTTTCGTTTACGCAATGTTAATAACGCAATATTGTGGCTGCCGCTTATTTAATCTTGCCCCTTTCGCCGAAGATAATCCTTGCGAAATTAACCTGGCCACCCGCTGAAAACACAGGTAGACTACCCGTGTTTTCAGCGGCTTTCAGACACGGCGACAGGTGTGTCTAATGGACCATGGTCCCTGTGAGCGACCGATTCATCAAATTCACTTTGCTAAAATTATACGCGCAGGCTATTCGATTGACCCTTCCGCGGGACCGGTCAAACGTATTATGATTCCAACTTTGTTAACGCTATGGGTCTGGTCAGTGTCAAAGGGGCAATCGTTAGAAAAATATGCCGATTTGATTGTCTGTAATTGTGAGTTCGGTGGTTAGGTCACGCGGAGGATTGTTTTGTTGAAATTTTCCATGCGAAGTATGATTTGTTTTTTGTAAAGAGTTTGATAAGTGGAGTGCTTAGAAAAATATGCTGGATTGATTGTTTGAGAATTTCATAAAGAATTTGTGATTTACAATTAGATTTTTGTATTGAATTGGTGTGAAGTAGGATTTTTTGTGAAAATTTAATTAAAAAATCAACTAGTTGGATATTTCATTAGAAAATTTGACATTGAACCTATGTGAAAAATCAGTAAATAGATGAAAGTTATATTCATGTATCTGGAATCAAAGTGAAATTAGGATTTTAATTATAGAAAATTGGCACTGCAATATTTATTATTTTGAAATAGTATTAGTATCATATATGAATTTAGTGCTCGAAAATTTTTTTATAGAAAAGTATTGTTTTCATTTATATTTAGTTTACAAACTTAATACATTTTTTATTATGAACTGACTAGTTAATAAAATCAAACAATGATTAATAAACATAAACTTGAGTAATTCGAGAAAATTGTTTTCGAACTGAGTGATTTGTGTAATTACTCGTCCCATATTTTATAGGAAGTATGTATAATATATTAGAGATTGTAATATGTTCCATTGCAAAAAAGTTTATGAAATACGATGTTAGATATACTTGTATATAATACTTGTTCGAAACAATAAGTACAATTTCAAATTTATTTGGATGAAATATACCTGTAATATATATAATATTTCAAAAGAATAAATAATTATTCGAATATCTGTACAGGGTGGTCCAAAGTTCACCGTAAAACCTTAAAAAAGTAATAGATCATGTTATTTGAAACATTTTAAACCATACCTTAGTCCAAAGTATCATAGTTTTTGAATTATTATTATTTTTTTATTTTTAAGAAAAAAACAATAATATCACATTTGTACGCTAATAATTCCCAATTGATAGATAATATGGCAGACAAACCATATTTTTTTGTTTATTTACTGCATATTTATACCTTAATTAGAAACAAAAAATTCTATATCACCAAAAAACTATCAGAAATATACGATAAATTATCATAAAATTACTGAAATAAAGGGAAACTAGAATTTTTTTGATATTTTTTGTTTAAAAAAAAAAAAAACGAAGTCCAAAGTTTACAAATATTTTTTAAAACGTATTGGTTTAAAGGCCTTTCGATTAATGTATCAAACATGCAGATATCTATTTGAATCTTAAAACTAGGGCACAAAAGGATAACATTTTTGAGATCTCCGCGTGCATATCGTTGAGGGCAGCATACAAAACAATAGCAATTCTACTCGTCCAGAAGGACGAACTTATAAGTATTAAGGTCCATATATTTTTTTAACTTAAAATTTGTATGTTGTAATGTTGTAAAGGATGTGCTTTGGACGTCGCATGTTGACAAGTCTAGAAAAATAACGACGAAGTGCATTCGTCGAGCACGCGCGTCACGAGCACTCCCTTTAGTTTATCCTACGTGAATGTTATTAAATAACATTTTTTTTTTTTTGAGTAAATTATTTACTTTAAAATTATCCATAAATGTACCAGGCTCAATATATAAATTTTTACTTCCCTCCAGTGTTAAAAATTAAATTATTTTATAATAACAAGAAATAAAAAAAATATTGGCGTTCATTCCATATTGTAATCACAAAAATAGCATTCAAAAATAAATTTTTCCACCACCTACCTATAAACTATTTCGCTAAAAGATTATTAAATTATTAATACATTCCGTTCATTTGAATTGATACATTTTTCAGCGCTGAACATGAACGCATATAACGAATCCAGCACAAAAACAACCTTCGTCCATCAAAAAACCAGAATTAAATCAAATTTATATTACTAGTATAATACATTGCTATTGTAACCATCACTACCGCAAAAGTACTAAACGCACACTACTTCTTTTGTTTCCCCTCTGGATATCCAGCAGCCCTGTGGAACAAATGTTCATAAAATTGGGCAAACGTCGGTCTCTCGTTACATACACCCTTCCAAGGACGTATATTGTATTTGAGTCGCGTATATATTTTCATTTATTCAAATTCGAGTCGAAAAAGATAGCGCCGAATGCGTTTTTCGTTTTTCCACCAAAGCGAAACCGCAGGTGCCGTCCGATAACAAATATGGTGGTTTTAAGGAGATGGCTCTCTTGCGGAATGTGTATTTTGAATTTCTGGTGCATGCGAAATAACGTTAAGGCTTCGCCGGGTCTGTGTGCGACCTCTTTTGCGGTGTGTGATTTATCAAAGTGCGGTGGAAGTGTGTTATGAATGTGATGGGAAGTAGCGGTGACTTGGTAATGTAATGGAAAAAAATTCTTAGTACTATAGGAAATTAATTATAATATAATATTTTATTAATGTAGGGAAAACTGTATTAGTTTTTTTCACTCGTATTTTTGTGAGGGACTTCGTTGTAGGCGATAGATGTCTGCATGTAAATAATCGCGTGGTCAATATCGTCTGATTAAATTTTAATAAAAAATATGATCAATGATAAAATTATGAATATTTTATACTTAATGAAATTTGCAGTTATTAAAAAAATATCAGAAATATTTAATTTTCCGATTTGAATAGAAGCAAAGAAATCGAATGTATTTTATGGGTACTACTTGCAGGAAAAGTATTAAGACATGGCTGTTTCATTTCTTTGAATTTCATGATAGGAATTAATTATAATTTATTCCATATTTATTGAAATACTTTCTATGAATATGGCGTAATGATTTTTCAAATTTATTTTTTGCTTTAATAGAAATTATTTCGAATATTGCTGTCATTTTAGTAATTAAAAATTTAAAAACGAAAAAGATATCAATGCTTAAATTTAAAAATTAAAATCAATATTGTATTTTCCTTCGAAACATGTCGATTGAAAAATATTATATAAAACTGATGTATAGTATGTATAATATTTCGTACAAATAGATCAATTCCGTTAAAAATATTAGTTTATTTCAGTTGATATTTTGTTTTTGTTTCAGTTTTATCTTATCAAGGTGAATTATTGAATTTAACAAAGATAACTAGGTCTGAAATGGGGGCGTATCTTTGTATAGCAAGTAATGGTGTGCCGCCTTCGGTCAGTAAAAGAATACAAGTCAGTGTACATTGTAAGTAATTATATTTCTTATTGTATTTTTGATAATACAGAGCATATGATTTATTAATTTATTTACATAGTTCACCCAGTTATACAAGTTCCAAATCAATTGGTTGGTGCTCCGTTGGGTACCGATGTTTTGCTGGAGTGTTATGTTGAATCATCACCGAAGGCTATACACTATTGGACTAGAGATAGCATTGGTAAAAAATATTATATAATATATTATATTACTTATTTAAATTAATAATATGTAGTTAAATATAGATTTGTCTACACTACGAATGCCCTGTATGTATTCAACGTCGAAATATATTATATAATATCATTTCATAACTTAAGTAAATATTGTTTGTAACTACCTCAATTCGGAAGAGATTTTCCCAGAATTCGACAATCAAACGAAATTGCATCGTTATTCAGACGCCTAAAAATAAATCTTTGAACATAAACAAACACAATTTTGATTATAATATTTATAATATACGAGTATACCAGTAGAATAATTATAGTAAATTGAATAGGAAAAAAAATGAACGATTACATTATAATGCATATTAATCAAATATTTCCATAGGAGCAATGATAATAGAAAACAATAGACAAGCAACCCAAATCATCCAAAAATCTTCATTCGAAGAGTGCATGACGTTGTCATTAAAAAATATTGGGCGCGACGATTTGGGAAGTTATACGTGCACAGCCAAAAATTCTTTAGGGGAGGTCGAGAGCAAGATTCGTTTATACGGTACTTATTAATAATTTTATAAAGATTACTTTCTTCACCACCAAAATTTATATCAATTTAATATATTTTGACAGAAATCCCTGGCCCTTTCAAATATGACTCTGGCTACATAAATAATCGCAACATAAAACATCCAGAAGATGAAGACTATGAAGAAACAGACGACGACGAAGACGGTACTAGAGATACTGACGACAGGTCCAACAAAGTGGAGAACAGGCCTAACAAATGGACTGTAAGCAGCTTTGGCTCCAATTCAGTTGTCGGTTCATCGTCAAGAGACCTCCAGGGGAAGGTGGGCGCTTCAGAAGAAGACGAGAACCTGTTGTCTTCCGGCCATTCTCCGACGTGGTCGATTGTGGGCAAAGTACTCGTGTTCTCGATGTTTCTAATGTATTGCATGGACTTGTTTTAATATGTTGAGCTCTTTAAACGTTTCTAATTAATTAGTTTTGAGTATAATGTGAGATGTGATGTCGAGTCGATGTCGGTCGGGTTTACTTTCACAATTAGTAAAATATAATATTATATGAAAAAAATAAGTGATGCGATTTTATGCGCTTACGATGTGATTATTATAGTAAGAGATTTCGGACTAATAAAAAAATATTTTGGAATTAAATGTAAATATTAGTAAACAACTTAAGTATCGCATGTTCTAAAATTAAAATTGGATATCTGAAAATTCGTACCAAAACGATGCATTTTGTTTAATTAATTTTTCAAAACGGGTGCTAATTTTAAATTTAAGACGGTCGATTCACAAAAGAAATGCTTTCTCATAGATGATTAATATTATCAGCGTTTCGATAAGCGAATAATTTAAAGGTGTGTGCATAAGATAAAATGTTTCCGCAGGAAAAATTATTTGAGAAAACGGTAAAATAAATTTAGTTAACTTATTTTTCTTGGATAAACGAGTCATGGCGTTTCATAAATGAAAATCTAAATAAGTTTATATAGTTTTATTGAAACACTTTAGTATGAAAAAAAATTATAAATTAGTATTTTTAAGTTTATTGTGACTATGACTAATTATATTGATAGAAATGAAAAGCTGTATTGCATTTTATAATATGTCATATAAATGCATGCAAGAGGTTCTCGACATCAAAATGATACTCATATCTAATTTTTCAGAATCAGTATCGTGATATTGTTTTATTATTTTTAACAGTAATATTAAAATTATACTATACTCTATTGCATATCTTATAGTATTTTACGTATGATTGATGATGTTGTAAAATTAAATACGTGAAAATATTCGTAAAAATCGGACCAGGATTGAAAGTATTCGTAGATTGTCAATATTTAACTAAGTATTTTATGAATAAATTTTCGACTTCTTGGTTTGCAAAATTTTTATAACAAAAAAATATTTTTGAGCATATGTATGTATATTCTGTTATCAAAATTAAAAAAGATAAAGAAAAAGGTATTTCTAGAATATATAAATTGTGTAAATGTGATGTTAATTGTATAATTATTATATAATAATATGACTTTAATTGACTAATTCAGTAAAACTATATGTGTAAATGAATGTAAGACAATATCTTATATAAGTTATAAGCCTAAATATAATATATTAAGAAAATTGATATAATGTTAAATGTGTAAAAATTTGGAAATTGTTTTCAAAATCGTTGACTGAAGATAATGTTAAAAATTGTTTTTATTCCTTGTTATAAAAAATGTCAAAAGTTTCCATTATTTGAATATATTTATGAATCAACCGTCATTGCTTTGATCGTAAGAATAAATGTATGATGTAATAACTCCATATCTGTTAATTGTAATGATGAAAAAAATATGTAATCAAAAACATGAGTACTCAAAAGAGAAATAAACTTATAAAATGCTTAAACATGACTTTAATTAATTCGCTACACCTACAAAACCCAATCAATCTATTCTAACTAACTATTCGCAACATTTGAAGTAAATGAAAATGTTTTCGTTTATTAACAAAGTATTAAAATATTCCAGAAAACGGTTATTAATTTTATTTATAAGATACGACTCATAAATCGCACTTTGGCCGACCTTTCTCAGCAGGAAAGCACTCTTTAGTACACTTATATTCGGATTCTTTTTTAAATATCTTCTAAAACTTTTATTTCATTATATTTACGGCCGCCTTATATACGCGAAACTTTCACAATAAATCTATCCATAGCCTCGGGTGGCGTCCACTTAATAAAAAATAAAAGAACGGAAAATATCATCGTTCGACATACATTTCGAAAAATTAATTTTCCTTCTTGGCCGATCGCACGCATTATAATTTCCATTCAGTCGAAAACTTGTAGAGTCATTAAAACTAGATCGGGCCAAGTCAATAGATAGCCATCGGTTCCGCGGATGATTGTGCGGATAATAGAGCCGAAGGCTTTAAGTGAATTGAGCATAATGGACTCTAAAGATTAATGGGCTTTTAATTATCTTCCTTCCTGGGAGTTCACTCGACCATCGATAACATCTGACTGAAGGTTCGATGTTCGGCTAATTGTCGAGCCAATAAGGAAAAACGGCGATGGCGGAAAATTTTCCATATAATTATCCCCCTATTGATAAAGGGCGTGATCTACGGCTCGTTTGATTTGATTCGATCCAGACTCGAGTTCGAATGAGAATTTGATTTTTGAATGGTTTTAAGGTATTTTTAAAAATATATACTGCAATATGATTAAGCTCAGCAGTTAAAAAAATTGTTCATCATGAAATAATAATTTAATTAATATGATATTTTACAATCATACACTTACATATAGTTGCCTTTTTGTAGAGATCTTGTTTACCTATATATTCGGCGTAATTCTCGTGAATTTTAGAAATTAGAAATTATTAAAAGAATAGCAAAAATTTCGCAACTGGAACAGATTTACTTGAGATTTTTTTTTAATATAACGTTATATCCCGTATTTGCAAATGAAAACTGTTTTTATAATTTCAACTACATATTTAAATATAACAAGTGTTCAAGTTTGGGTTTGATAATAAAAAAATTGTTGGTTTTTATTTTACGGTATATGTGTCTCAAATTCTAAACGACCAAACCCGGAAAATTGATTGTCTTTTCTTTCATCCGTTGAACCGAACGAGAATAATGCATATAAATTGAATCTGACTTAGATTTATGCATAGAAACTCAAGACACGCTTATTATCGATATCAAGGTTTTCTCAAGTAAAAATCAATTTTCTTGTATTCTATCATGAATCTACAACAATATTTTATTTTATAGCTAACTAAAAAAAAAATTATAGGCTTATTATAAGCTTAATACAAGAATAAATAAATAAAACTCAAATATTTATATTACAAAGAAAATTCATTTCAATTGTTTTTCTTTCAGTGTTTAAGATAAGCTACGATTGGAATTTTATAAATTAAATCTACATATACATATGTAGGTTGATTTCAAATTCTCTTAAAAATAAATCGATTTTCTTCAATTTGAATCTTGTTATATATGTATGTTAATAAGTACAAGTAATTTTTAAAACGAACACATTTTTTGAAACATCAGACCTCAACAAATGAAACACAATAATAAATCAAACACACGATTGATCAAAGAGCACAAAACGATCTTTAGCAGCACCTGGCCATCACCATGTTACAACCTTCCGGTCGAAGTGCCCACAAATTTCAAAAGGCCCTTGCACACTCATTAATTTTTACCGAATCCATTACCGGCCACCATCCATCATCACCCACCTCGCAAAACAAACGGTTCTTCTCGGTGTCGGCAAAATAATTATCTCAATACAAACACTACATCAATCATAATTAACGTTCGATGATCGCACTTTTTTAATAGCCCACCCCCATCATTTTCGAACCCTTCCGATCGGATTATTTATGTTTATGTGCGGTTTTTTCGCTGTAATCGAATCGACAGTGATTCGAACGTTCTCAAAAATTAAATCGGACGATTAATTAAAATAGGTGTTTAATCGGTTCGAGTAGTTGTTGCGGATCGACGGTTTTGCGCAGCGTGATCTGCACATCGTTTTTTAATGAAATTTTTTGATTTTGTGTGAAAATAAGTATCAAAACTTAATATTGGAAGTATTTTCGACTATTTGCATTAGAATAGTTGGAATAAAAATATTTTTTCAGCAACAATATATTATACTAAATTATTGAAAAACTTTTTCATAATCGTTTCATTTCAGTTTTCGATAAAATTAATCATAATTTTTTTAACAATGGTTTTTAAGTTTACAAAAATTATTTATTGTTTACAAAATGAAAAAATATTATAATATGTATATATAGGTATATATACATAATCATTTAAAAATTTAACAATTTTTCAAATTTTACGTGGTATAGAACAGGCTTGTCCAAAATTTCAGTATGCGGGCGACCACTTACAAATTTCAAATCTCAAAATTTCAATTGTTGTAAATTCAAAATGTAATAAGTATTAAAATATTGATAAAGTTATTTATTTGCATTGTAAAACTATTTCGATGAGTACATTTCGAAATAAATGCTTTTTGTTATTTTTGTTTTTGTGTGAAAAGTGGAGGCCATTTTGGCACCGTGGTGGCCTTTTAGTTACAAGCCTGGTATAGAATATAGATAGACATTTGTTACGCGAGTAGTGAGTACGTAATAAATTAATTATAATATGTACTATGCAGAAAATTTTGCAAAATATAGTGTTTCTTAAAGCTTTGAAAATAATAGTTCAACAAAATGACAGAAAATATTCATAAAAACTAATCACAGAACTGTTTCAAATTGAAAACAAAATTTAAATATTTCATATCAATTTAGTTACAAAAAATAAATGTAAACAATAAAAATTAAATTCAAATTAGGATCCCCATATTAAACCGCAACATCGACAAAAAAAATTTACGAGATCTAAACGAAGCGTGAGATAAAGTTTGTGGTTGGTAGATAGTTTATTATTGAAAGGTGGTCCGATGAGCTCTAACGCTCTCGATGAAAATTACAGTTTTTACAATTCAGAGGTTCTTCACCTTATTGCGGTTCCGGGCGCATTTGAGATTTATGGAAATATTTAAAAAAACAAGATTAAAATAGTACTTATTAATTATTTATTTATTTTATCATTGTTCCTTTAACAACTTTACATATGTATGTATGTTTTACATTAATTACTAAATTATTATAAATTGGAAGATTATGCATTTATCAACATTTTAAAAAAAATCATAAAAAGTACCATACAGTTACAAAAAAATGACCACGATGAAAAGTTATAAAAAAAAATAAAGAGTAATAAAATATATTCAAAATTACAAAGCCAATTTAGTGCGATCTTCGACATGGCACTAAATAACTTTTCAAAGCTAGGAGTGTAAGATGATAATTCCAATCGTAAACAATCTTCAAGGTTGCTATTGGTAAGTCGAGATCTGGTTTTTTTAATTTAATTATGTACATGGTGGAAAATAAAGATTCGCACAAGTATGTGGAACCAAACACTAAGTACTCGTACATATAGACAAAACTGATTGCCAGCAAGTAAAATAGGTACCCTAAACAAGTGCAAAAATTAAGCACTTGTAACATTTTAACTCACTGAAAGTGGAATTAAAATTTATCCGTAAAATAATATAAATTTTGCGATTTCAATAAATAATATACTTAAAAAATGCAATTAATTTTCGTTATTTAATACATTGTAGCGGGCGCACAAAAATAGCTCCGCGGGCGTACATGTGCCCGCGGGCATAGGGTTTGGAACCCCTGCTTATATTAACAAATACAAAAACACTAACAAAATGACAACTTACAATCTACATAAATACGACAGTGTTGGCAACCTTGCTTAAGGTTAAAAAATATCGATATTGGCCATAACCATTGTTCATAAGCAAAGTTGCCAATAGATATCGTTTAAGTATTATATAATAATTAATATTTATTTCTTAATAATAATAATTTCTATATTGAGATGTCGTAAATGAAGGTAAATAATATAACAAATAATATTTAAGTACGATGCTGTATACGGATCGGTATGAGGCATATAACTCGTACATTCATCGCGCCACGTCACAATAATGAAACTTGCACCGATGCACTTTCTCATTTTCCAGCAGTGCATATTGCGACGGGTACGTCCCCATGGATATTGTTTGCGGAAAAGTGGACCGCGTCTTTTCATTGTGTAAATACAGCCACGTGCATCCCATAGATTCTGCGCAGGTGCATCGTCCGCGTATTGGTTACATGTAGTCTATGCAGATATTGACGATGGCCGACAAAAGTGACGTTGAGACCTCGCCGCTAACTGGCATTGGAAAGCCTCCCGGGAGGGTTGTAAGTAATTCGGTTTTTTTTTTTGTAATCGCGGATGATTTTCAATGATCGGATGAGGGTGGAAATGTTGTGGATTTGGTAAAAAATTTTATTGGTGAAAATTGTTAATAGTTATTAACAATTTTCACCTGTATAATTGTACAGGTGACCACTGAAGGGAAGGGTTTTGAAAAGTCATAACGTGTTTATTTTTATTTTTATTTTTGAAGGTTATAGAGAAATTCTTGAAAGTTAAAATGTCCAGCAATGAGTTAAACTCACTAGGGTTTTTTTATATTACATACGTATATTTCAGTGAAAGATCAATATTATTGAAACTCAGAAAAAAATTCCAGTAAAATTTTAATGCAATATTAATTGTTAACGAGTGGCAAGACCCATTTTTATTCAAAAAAGTACATTAAAAAATAAAACTTGTGATTTTGGGGTACTAAAAATGCTAGGAAAACTATTAGCATCAATTGCATTCCCAAAAATATACAATAATATTTAGTGCGATATTTTCTCTGACTTTCAATAATTGATCTTTCACTAAAATAGAAAAACTCAATGAATGATAATCATTTCTGGATATCATACGTGCTTTTTTTAATCTCCAAAAGATGCTTTATGACCTTTAAAAGAAGTAATTTGAAAAGTAATGCACTTTTTTGGTTTAATACCCGTACTTTAAAATTAAAAAAATATCGTTCAAGTCGGCAACCTTTTGGTGCATCGCAACATACTACCGCGAACTAGTTTTTTGAACTAGAAATCTTTTATTCGTTCGTTTCCTTTCTGAGATGGAAAAATGATTAAATTTAAGAATTTTTACTTTGGCTACAATATACTCGTATTTGAAATTTTAATTTGATGAAAAATTGGTATTCAATTTTTTCAATTTGGATGCAATGAGAGATTGTTTATTAAACGATAATAATGTATACATGAATGTATCATTTATTAATTGAAAATTTGTTCGTGAAAAACCCTTTTTCATAATTAAATTCGCTTTTGAACTTGGTGGAAATTCTAAATATAATATTTTTTTATGACTTGTTGAGTAAAATTTACAGCCCTTTTAATTTGACTTTACGATGTTTCACTCGTAATAATAATGGCCGACGATAACATTCAAGTCCATTAAAAAATTTTGACTCCCGAAATTTTGCATTCTTTAATCACTGCGTCACTTATTACATCAACAAATACATTTAATAAATATCGTACAATCGATTTTTTTCATTATACGTTTTGAACCAGGGCTTTGGAGCGGGCACTTTTTGAAGTTGCTCCGCTCCAGCTCCGCTCCGGCACTCGAGTACTTGCTCCGCTCCGCTTCGCTCCGCTCCGCTCCGTGCTCCAGTTAAAATTTTTAAATAAAAATTATATTCATTGATTTTCTTTGATTTACCTATAAACTCATGTAAAAAATAAAAATAACGTGTTTATTTACAACTAATTTATTAAAAAAATTAACTTATAATTTAAAAATCCATATTAAACACTAATAATATCCGAGTATAATAACTCACCGAAGAGTAAGAGAAAATAGGGGAAAAAAAGATAAAAAATATTCAAAATTGGTATACAATTTTCCCAAATACATGTATACCTACATATGTATAAAAATTAAGAGAAAAACAGCATATAGCATATTATAATAGATACAATATACGTTTATAAAATTTTTATAGAATATAATCTCACAAACTAAAAATAGAATTATATCACTGTAAGAATGAGAAAACAGGGAAAAAATATTAAATTTATAAAGTGGTATAGTCAGGGCCGGATTTAGATCATAAGAGGCCATAGGCTATTTAACTTTTGAGCCCCCCCCCTATTTTTACGAATAGAGAAAAATCTAATAGAAGCGTTAATTTAAATAATATAAGGATATAAGAAATATAATATAAAAAGACAATAAATTGCGCCGCAGGCGAAATTTTTTTCATTTTTTCATAGATTTCTTAAGATCTAAACCAGTTTGTGTATAGTTCAGGATCTACTACGAGATTTACTCCAGCCCACCGTCTTATTGTAATTACTAAATTTTCTTATTGTAAGACTAATTCTCATTATAAAATTAAACAAATGTAAATAATATATTTTTTATGAATTTCAACAATAACTTATAAAAGTTTTAAATTAATTTATAATACAGACAAGCGCCGCAGGCGAAATTTTTTTCATTGATATGTCATGAGACTTATTCTAAAAACAGCGTAAAATTTCCGAAAACAACGTTAATTATTATTATTTTATCTATAATAAATACTGAGAAATTGCAAACCTAGTTTAACCCTAGAAAATCAAAAGACATACATAACATGTTATGTCCCAAAGTTTGATTTAGATCTTGTATTACAAAATATTTAAAAAAATCTGTAAATACTTATTAAATGTATAAACATTACGATGCAAAATGTCAAATATTAAAATTTAAAATATATATATATATCGGAGCACGGAGCACTAAAAATTTTCTAAAAATTTTTTGCTCCGGCTCCACTCTTGCTCCGGGCAAAAAAACGCTGCTCCGACTGCTCCGCGCTCCAGCTCGCGCTCCGCTCCAAAGCCCTGTTTTGAACACAATTTTTTCATAATATATTTCAAAATACAAAAAATACAGTGAAACGATCATAATTATCAATAATCGAATAATCGATTATTAATAATCGAATTATTAATCAATTGAAAATTGAAATAGTGTTTCCTTATTGAACGTTTAAATTTTTATTAATTACTCAAGTTAAGTAATATATGATGAGTGTAGTAGATAAACGTGAATGTATTACTAATCTGATACTAATTGGCACTGAAAAGTTTAAATATTCAAAATCTTGAGGATATCTAATAGTAAAAATAAACTGGCTTTTCTTTATTATTATAATAGGAAAAGTTTGAAACATTTTTTTTCTTAAATATGTTTCACTATTTTCAACACAGTAAATGAAAAAAAAAGTATTAAACTTGTATATTAAATAATTATTATGATATCATCTATTATAATTTGTATTTAGTTTTGATCATAATTATTTTTCAAATGACTTCTCTTGGATAATAAGACAAGACCTTTCTAATTTCATAGAAAGATTAGGCATTTTCAAAGATACATAATTCTCAACTAGTGATAAAATCATACCTTATTAAATGGTTTCAGCACAGCATTCATCTGCTAATCGCACCTCTCGTCACTTAACTTCAGATCCCGATAAAAAATAATACATTCGACAAAACTTCACGTTCAGTGCCATGGTGTGCACCGGTGCCCGACACATAAGTTTACCACGGCGCCATGGTGTGCACCGGTGCCCGGCAATTTTTTTTTTCGAAATTGTACTCTTGTGCGCCATCGGTCACGTTCAAAGCATGATTTAACATAACATGTGCCCGACATGGCTCCTTGCAATCAAATGCATACCACAACAACTTGAAAATAAATGTGATATTTGGTTGAATGGTTTTTTTCTACGAATTAATTATTAACGTAAATTTGAATAATTAACATAGAATAAGAATGTAAAAACCCTTAAAATATTAAAAATAGATAAAAATTTGTAGAAAATGTAAAAATATTATAATAGAGTTGAAAAAAAAAATTCATGGAAAATGTTTATTTTGCTGCATCCATATACATACATTTCATTTCAATGTACAATAAATGACGAAATACACAAAATAAAATTTCAAGTATATAATTAAAAAATAATACAATAATAAAAAAATATAAACACAAAAAAAACATCAAAAATTACAATATGAAAAATTATGGTAATAAATTTTGAGTTTCGTATTGAAACACGGTAAATACAAATGCAGGTTGCCAGAGCAAATGTCACAAAATTTTGTTGCGTCTTTATAATATAATATACAATAATAAGTAAATCACAATTACAAATTTAAAAAAAATAATACAATAATAAAAAAACATGGATGCAAAAAACAAAAAAAATATTACGATGATAAATTTTTGAGTTTCCTATTGAAACGTGATAAATACAAATGTAGATCGCCAGAAAAATTGCAACAAAATTTTATTACGTATATATAAAATTATAAAAAATAATACAATAATAAAAACATAAATTACATAGAAACAATAAAAAATTACAGTGGTAAATTTCTGTGTTCCGCATTGAAACACGGTAAACACATATATGGATTACCTGAACAACCGCCACAAAATGTAACCACTTGTTTTGAGCGATTTTTTGCAAACTTCCTTCCGAATTCCAAATTGATTTTATAACACCTAGTGCAGTGTCTTCGAACTTTCCACACTAAACCTTCTTTTTTCAAAAGTTCGTGTCGAATTCTTCTAGGTACAGAACTAGTTGATGGCATATTCTCATTGACGTCTTTACATTTAGTCAAATGTACTGCAATTTCTTTTCGGAAATCCACAGTTGATATATTTTTTTGTTTTACAGCTATATACATCAATCTGGCATTCACAATTGCAGTGTTTACAATTAACTCCATCGCTATTTTACGGTACCATTTAACTGTTTTTCGCAGTGGGGTGTAATATGCCGACATCTGATCCGACAAATCAACGGGTATCTTTCCTTTGTTATAGTCATGTATGACTGTTGGTTTTTCCACCATTTTTCCCCTTTTATTTTTTTTTGTACAAAATTCCGCGGAGTGCTTCGTAGAAAGCGTCAAAACATCCCGTGAATCTTTCCACTTGAGTATGGTGATCCCTTTTTTATTTTGTTTCGCGGCTATTTCTCCTTTCTTCAATTTAGCATTCAAAACTTCTTTGGGGATTCCACGTCGATTGCTTCTCAATGTCCCTATAAGGTGAGTGTCTTCCTTTATTAATTGATTCGCTAAATCAATACTCGTGTACCAATTGTCTGTGCAAAGTGTATGACCTTTTTTGAATAGTGGTTGGCAAAGAGACATCACGACGTTTGTGGGCACGGATCCTATACATCTGAAATATTTTCCTGTGTATATCTGCAGACTATAAGTGTACCCTGAAGATGTGCACAGTTTAAAAATTTTAATTCCATACTTGTGCCGTTTTTGTTTTAAATATTGCCTAAAGCCAATCCTGCCACGAAATGGAATTAAGCTTTCATCGATACAAACTTCTTCTTGAGGATCATAATATTTTTTTAAATTTATGTTCAACAAATCCACCACATGACGAATTTTTGTTAAACGATCTTCGGGATCCGCATTTGTGTTGTCGGCAAAATGAAGCATTTGTAATAATATTTCAAAACGATTTCTGCTCATCACCGATGGAGGAAAACTTTGCTTAAATGCAGGATCTTTACTCCAATACAGTTTTATGCTAGGAAGGTGAACAAGCCCCATCCATATGATGAGACCAAAAAATCTCTTCATCTCATTTTTGTTAGTTTCCGACCACGCCTGCAAACGAGAAGCTGGTCCCGGAGTCTTCTTAGCCAGCACTTGAACAGCATATCGATTAGTTTCGATTGTAATTGTTTCGAACAAGTCATCCGTCACCAGTAATTGATAAAAATCTTGTGGTTTGTCACAATCTAAGCTTCCAATAATACCGATTTTCACTCCCGTCGAACACGTAAAGGGCTTTACACGAGCTGTTTTACCACAAGGGTTGAACCATTCATCTGAAGCTTCACTATGATTACTTTGACTTGCACTTTCACTATCACTATCACTATCAGACACTGGTAATAACTGCCGACGAGCAGAGCCGTAGCAATGATTTTCGCGCCCTTGGCAAATATAAAATTTGGCGCCCCTCCCCCCCCTTTCAGGTATAAAAAAAAACAGAAAATTTTTAAATGAAAAAATGCCAATTCAAAATAAAATATTGATTGCATATCATATTTATTGTAAGTATGTAACTGAAAAAAATTCGCGCCGCAGGCAAAATTTTTTTTTCGTTTATCTTTATTTTTATATTACGGAATGATCTCTTGAAAACCAAAAATATTTAATAACATAAATATAATCTATCAAAAAAAAATAAAAATAAATTGGCAAGAAATCATGATGGCTACGTGATAGATCCGATTTTTTTTTGTCAATCTACAAAAGGAAATTAATGGTTCTAATATATTTTTGATAGAATTTTGAAATTATATTTCATTCGTTTCATTTAGTTATTTTTTTTCCAAAAACCAAACCATTCAATATCGTAAAATATTGCATATGCATCTCCAATTGTGATTTACGGAATGGAATTCATTGGAAAAAGTTACGAGCAAACAATGTAATATTTTAAAAAGCATTATTTTATTATTTTAATAACAACCGCCATAAAATCTATGTATAGTTTGCTTTCATACTTTCATAAAGAAAGATGTCGGGAATTTGACCCGTCCGAGTTTCTTTCGAATCTATTATAATTGTAAGTTTTGTTTTTTTCGTTTTTTCGCCCCTCTCATTGTCAGTCTGATGACCAAGGGTCTATTGACGCCCTTGTCCCCTATAGCTATGCTTCTGCAAAATTCGAAACAAACAATACATTCCAAGATGTTTATGATACAAAAAATTTCGGAACTGTTATGCATTGCATTCTTTTGTTAAATTTCCGGTCGTTTTTTTTTCTCAGAACCCATAAAATTGAACCATTAATGGCGTCGCTTCGAACAAAATACGCTATTGAAAAGGCTTTTTGGCGTATTTTGAAAACACATAGAATCATTTGTACATCCGTTTTAAAAAATAAAAAATAAATAAATATTTCAGCGCCCTGAAAAATTGCGCGCCCTTGGCGATTGCCCAATTGCCAATGGGTTGCTACGGCTCTGCCGACGAGGAATAATGTTTGGTAGGCCAGTAAACGAGTCACTGTCTTCACTTGAAAATTCTTCGTTGGACATGTCCGGTAAATTTCTTTTCATTTTGAATCAGGTATTACTGAAGAAAATAAAAAAAAAATTACAATGAACCTTTAAAAAAATAAATATATATATTATGTGTATATACATATATATATAGGGAAATTTTAAAATCACCCTAGCTAATCTTAAATCTACCCTAGCTACGACGACGCCTCTGGTGGCTAATTGTCGAAACCGACCCAACTGTCAAACGAACTGTCAAATATGTGATAATGGTTTAATTTATCTAATTTTGTTTGTTCCAAGAGATTATCCAAGAGATTATTATTATTCCCTATATATATATATATATAGGGAAGTTTTAAAATCACCCTAGCTAATCTTAAATCTACCCTAGCTACGATAAAAATGCGTTTTCTTAGGATACTGCGTTTTAAATGCTATATCGGATGAAACCAAGTGCTCCGCTGATTTGAAGTGTGATCGTGTAGGAATATATTCCTACACTTCAAAACAACAGACACTAATGAAGTCGAAACATAACATATATGTTATATTTCACTTCCAGTTCACTCTTAAGCTTCTAATATACCCATTCCTCGCTAAAATCTCGTTTTATATCTGAAATATACTTATAAACTTTGGGGGGGGGGAATCTAGTGAATTGATCATTATATCATTGGAATCAATAAATCGTTATTAAATCAAATTGAGACACCAAAAGTTTTTTCAATTTCAATAATTACTGTTGAAACATAATGATAAATAATTAACTATATTATAATATAATAATAATCTCTTGGAACAAACAAAATTAGATAAATTCAACCATTATCGAATGTTTGACAGTTCGTTTGACAGTTGGGTCGGTTTCGACAATTAGCCACCAGAGGCGTCGTCGTAGCTAGGGTAGATTTAAGATTAGCTAGGGTGAATTTAAAATTTCCCTATATATATATATATATATATATATGTATATATATACATACATAAAATAAATACAAACCTCAGATTCACTATTCTTGGATATTTTATTAGTTTGCGAGACGATTGAAAATAATTTGGAAATCACGGCCTAAAATGCTCCTCTTCAGTCTTCAGAATGTTCCTTTTGCGAGATCAACGATAAACTAACACAAAAATCTTCCCTTTTCTTCAATGTGCGAAGGGATTGTAGAAGGGGCTTGTTTCACCAATAATTTCTTTTGAAAATTCTGAATCTTACCCTATTGGATTACTTCCAAATATGGTAACGCCTCCCATCAAAATTGTAAAGAAAATAACATTTTGTAGGTAGAAATTTCGACTCCATTTTCAAAAATAAACAAAAGTCGGTTCGTGTCTGCATTTATTGCACATATTGTTTATGGTGTGAGAATTTATGGTTGTGTCATCCTGACATGCATTGTCCTCGATCATCAATAGTCGTTTTCAGCTTTCTTCATACAATATTGCGAAGACAAATACGTAACAAACTTGACGCAATAAAAAGAAGGGGTGCTTTCTTATTCAATACGAATTTTTGTGTAATTCGAAAACAATAAAATTAGTTCCAGTAACGAACTCGACGCAATAAAAAAGGGTTGCTTTCTCATTCAATACGAATTATTGTATAGTTCGAAAATAATAAAAAAAATTTCAGTATGAATGACAAAAATCTCAATGCAAACTAAACAAATGCTAGAAACATTTGTTTGAATATACATATATCAATTGTTTTAAAAGTTTTCTATACAAGCACTAAAACACAAAAACACATATTTTTTTCTAGAAACGTCACAAATAAATAAGCAGAAGAGGAATCCATTTACTATTGTATATGTTATATTTATAAATCGTGGGTAAAATTTAATTTATGAAAGGTTTTTGAAGATGTGTTGAAAATATCACAAGTTACCATTTACTGGATCGATGCACTTTATTACGAACCTTACGATGCAGCGTTGGTCTTCAAACATTTTTTTCTATTGAAACATCAATTGCTTTTTTTTGACATATAAAAAAAATACCATTTGGTAAAATATCAACATTATTTCATCACATCCTCTGTTTTTATAATTTTGTTCATTATTTTTGGGAGAGATGAAAAAAAATATAATTTTAAATTTTGTCATATTTACTGAACATGTGATTGTAGCTATATAATTGTATTATAAATATGAGTGCTACTTATAAACATTCAACATGTCTTGTGCCAATATTCGGAGTTAGCGTGATTCGCGATATCTGTAGTGACCTGCAGCGCCATGGTGTGCATCGGTGCACGGCACGTTAAATAACATCACATACGTTCATTTTTTAATTATAAACCAGTTTTTTATATATTTTATGATCACCTTAACAGTATACAACTAAATTTTGTTGATGGCGCAGGGTGACTTTTTTTTTTTTCACACTAAACGGACAAAATCCAAAAACATCACACCACACGTCACGAAATCGAAATAACAAAAATCAAATTCGGATTCACATCTCCGAACGGCAGTTACACAAACCGCCCTAACTCTACTATATAACAAACGTCCATATTCCCGACATGTATTTCGACAGACTTTTCCGGCTGGTGGTCGCGGCTTCGCAGAAGAATCGCAGTCTCCTCAGGTCGCAGAATGAATGAAAAAGCTGCCAGGGGTGGCGGGGGTCATAATCAGATGTTTGCCACGCCATTTAACCCGTTGCGGTCCACAGACGCTTGCCTAGGGAAGTGTGAATTACTGCTGCGACAGCCACCCGGCCGGCGCACATCTCTGTACCCGCACTATGTATTATATAGAATTGCGGTGTTTTAGGTTTTTTTTCTGTGTTTTGAAATGTATTCAAAGAATTTAACCTCCTCAGTACTGACTTTTTTTTCATAAAATTTTTTTTTTCCATTTCGTTTTTATAGCCTTGAAGATGCATAAAAATATTTTTTTTCTTTTATGAATTGTTTATCTATCTAAATCACATAATAATGACTAATTATTTGAAAATAAAATTACTGCTGAAGTGACAAAAATGACCCTTCAGACCAAATTTACGTTCTAATGTATAGGTACATTCGTGTTTGATGTCAAATTATGATGTGATACATTATACAATACATATACAATAAAATTTTGATTTCAATCGATAAAAGCAGTCTTCTTTTTTAAGTTTGCACCATAATAATGTTATGTGAGTGGATTTTTAATAACAAAATATTGAAAATAAAACGTGACTTATCTGAGATATAATTCATGTGGTCCACAATTTTATGAAGTATAAACTTGCTGTATGTTTAAATTATCATGTAACCGAATTTCGATTTATAGAAAGATTCATGAAAAAAGTACTTTTTCGCAAATTTTAAATATTGAGAACCACTGGATAAAATTTAAAAAAATAAGTTATAGAAATTGATGTCCGTGTATTTTTTAGTCAATTCTAAAAATTTAGCGGTTGTAACATCAACTATCGCCATTTGCGAAACTAAAGAAGAACGAAAAAAAATCGACATTTTTATGAAAATCTCAAATTTCTCTCGAGTTCCTGACGCCACCTATCGCCAAAAACGCTCGAGCGCAAAGGGTTAAGATAACAATGTATATTTCTTTAATCTACGTCCGTACTTGAAAAGTTGTAATTTTTTCTAGTAATATTTCTTCCTTATTTTTATTGCGTATCTAAAAGATGATTTCGATTTATTTTGTAGAAATAATAAAATTTTAAACAAATAAAATTGTGAAAGTTATGTGAAACTACTTATTAAGTTAATAAAACAGATGGTAAGGTATTTGAACAAGAAAAATTTTCAAAAAGCAAAAACGACCAATATAAGTCCAAAAAAATTTTCGTGATAGAATAAAAATTCAACAGATTAAAAGATTTATAAAATAAATATATTCATCATACGTTTTAATGATATTATACATTTATATTAACTACCGTTTATATTAGATTTTTTGCGAAAGAGGCCGACCGAAAATTGCGGAAAGCTCTCATGATTTAATTGCAAACATGAAAAACGATTTATTCGCGCAGAAGCGTTTCACAAAGAATATAAATTTTAAAACGAGATTTCTCGTAATCCATGCGTAAATCTTCAGCCATGAAAAATTACGAATACAATTTATCTTCTGTTTACGCAAAATTTATCAAGACGTACACCATGACGATGTCATTAGAGCGATAGGAATTTTAGTCTCGACAATTATTATTATAAGTTATAAATCTCGAGCATAAATTATATTGGAGCCATGTCTAAAACAGGGTCAATGTTTTTCGTAATAAATGGACCGATTAATTCGTACGGAACGAAATTTATGTATTGATGACGGCGATTATTTTTATGACATCAATCTTATAAAACATTGATGATGATCGACGTAACAACGGCCGTTATTAGGGCATTACAAAGTATCGCGAGGAATCAGAAAATATAATATATTCGGGAAATTAGCCGCCGAAGAGGCTTCGAAAAACTTAAATATATTCTGCGGTTTAATTATTCGAGTGCTTGAAATTTAAAGCGTTTTCAAGAATACGGGAAAATTTCATTTGCGAAACTGCTGCGCCTCATGAATACCATCGAGTTGGCGCAAATTTCGGATGAGAATAAAATTGTCGTAGATTAAGGAGTTAATTAAATATTTTTGAGGGTGGGCGGAGACTTGTGCCGTTTTCGGCCACATCAGATTTATATATTGCTCTTTGCATGAAGGTGATTTAAATTTTGACTTGTCGAGACGGTTTAATTTTCTGATATGTGCCGGAATAAAAATTAATAATATTTTTATTAAAAAAAATATTTGATCTGATCATTCGATATTAGTATATTACAATTTTCGTATAATGGTGATGCGAAATTTTCATAGGAGCTCATGAAATTATATATTATATCAGTTAATCAACTCGTATCAAAATGAAAGGAATACTTAATGAATTATTCATCACAACATTAACCACTAAATAAGACCTTTCTTTATTTGGAAAAAGTGTTCTACTTTTTTTCTTATATAATAAGAAAAGGTAACCACTAAAAAAGGCTAAATACTAAAATCATTCTTCTCTAAATTATTTTAGAGCAATGTTACAAAAATTAAATCCATATTTTGACTAAACTAAATAAATATTGCTTAACTTTTCAATACGACAAAATCATCGATTAGTATTTATGTATTTCATTTGCAAAATATCAAAAATTATTTTGAAATATGATGCGTTCAACAAACAAAACATATTTTTAGAAGCACCGAATCTAAATCAATTAAGCGAAAATCCTCGTTGGCAAATTCGCCAGCGTTGAAATATTAATACCTCAAAAAATATTATAATCAACAATCTTTTGCCGATCAAATGAATAAGACCGAGTGCTTAATTTAAAATTAAGCGTCCTCATTGTTCGCGAAGACAATCGGCAATCAGGTTTCAAAGAGCTAAACGGGGATGGGGTGTCATGAAAACGAAGAAGAAAATAAAAACGTTAATTTTCGACGGGGGATGGTGGTAGAAAAGGCGAGATTTTCCTCCGCCATTTTCCCACCTAGAGCCTGACTCACACCATGGCTACTTTTCCCCTTTTTCCTCGACGTCTTTGAATGTGGGGAAATAACACAAAGACAAATTATAGAGCAAAGGCACCATTAGAGCAGAGTTTCCCTCGTACTCACGCATACGCAAATAACCAGCTGTATACGAATGTCTGTAAAGTCACTATCTATTATAATATAATATATACATATATGTAATGAGATAAATATAATGTATTTTACAGTCAATAAATTTAAAATGATTTGCGGATAAATCTGAATTAGATTATAGAATAGTTTAATGGTTGTTTTATTTTAAAAAAATAATTACCTATATTGAAGCTTATACAAACATTTTTGATATTTTTATATACATTTATTGATACTGAGAAATTCTTATGAATATTTCAAACCTACACCATTAAGAGCATCCTAAACATAAACCGAATTTTCTAGACGTCGACATGCGCTAGTAAACTAACCAATACATGCATAGCATTATGTCGGGCACAAATCTGCGTTGGTTTAGGTTTGAGAAGGGCGGATTTTCTTGTGGATGGATATGTCCCCGCGATCGCCTTTAAGGTCCTTGTCGGTTTCGAAAAGAAAAGGCTTTCCGGCATCCTCCATTAGCGGTATAATGGATTTGAGCGTTCGCAGGGGCGGCTTTTCAAACAAGTCATTATTGCTACCATATTCTTAATTTCGTACTATTGAAAGGAGGGTTTAATTTTTAATGAGGACCCCTTGGAAATTCGATATCGCCGGTTGTGAATATGGACGATTTTTCGAATGGATTATACGATTTTGTGTTGCAAGTTAAAATTGTGTTCGAGTTGTTTAATTTGTATGTGATAAAATTAGTTATTTTTCAGACATTATTATGAAAAATGGGATAGTTGATGTGGTACAATGAAATACATCAATTATGGTGATGTAAAACTCGAATATTTCCAATTATTTAAGATTATATGAATATAAATTATAAAAACCTCTAGACTTTCTAATAATAGGTTTTTTTAATCGAATACAGTCTTATAATTAAATAAATTTCGGCGAAAGAATGAAGAATTTTATTTCAAATTTTGCTCTCACTTTATTGATTTCATTATTTTCGTTTTACTCTCTTTTACATAATCTAAAGTCATTAGTGAGGAGAATAAAAATACTACGTATTTTCGAGAAAGCGAGCAAATCGATTTTTCCTTAAGTGCGACCTTCAAAAGTGTACACATTTTCAGATAAAAAATTTGGTACAAATTTAAATTATCATATTTATACTATATAATATATTAAACATAAAACGAACGACTAAATTTCGGAAGTAAACGTGCCGGGGGCGTTGATAAAATGTTAATGTCGAGTGCGTATTTTATCAATGCTGTTTTCTCGAAACCATTATCGTAATAAAATAAACTATTATCGTTAAACGGCTAATGTTATGGTTATAAATTATGGAAACATTAAAATGTATAAGTTTTGCTGAAACGGTGAAGATTGAAGCGTTCGAGAAGGTTCTAGTATTCGACGATTGCGGTCGTTTGTATAATGAAAAATAAATTATTTTAATTTCAGCTCCAGAATATAATTAAGTTGATTTTAATATGCTTAAAAAACAGCCTTCATTCGGGTAAGAGAATTTCCGTATGATAATTGGTTACAATGCGATATCATGTACTGAGTAGTGTTTTTAAGAGAAAACTTTTGACATTTCGCTATCTTCGTTTCTTAGAATTCTTTTGATAATTTTTTTCAGACCTTGTGAGCTAAATATTAATGATCATCAGCTAAATTTAATGTGAAAATATTAAAATATATTTTTTGTACAGTTTCGAAATATTACATTTAATAATATAATAAGAAGTATTGTACACTATAGTATAAAGATTTATTTCTAATGAACCTTATTTGTTAACTTACTTATTTTTGAAGTATCAGCAAAAAGCAAATGTGTTCTGTGAATTAAAGAAATAAAGTATTTAAAACATTATCGAGTAGATCTATAATATTGTGAAATTAACATTTAAAAATATCAATTTGAAGAATAATTGGACTATGATTATTAACTTAAATACTTAATTATGTAAAGCGTAAATATTGTAAGTATATTCAATAATGTCATATGTTGATAAGAAGTAATCATTTTCAAATAAAATGTTTACATTGTTACAATAAATTTATTTAAAAATTCCACAGAATCCAAATCTTCTATCAGTTAAATATTTACTTATGTCATATAATATACATCGAGGCGGCCGACTGCATATTTTTTTAGTCACCGTTTTAGTTTGCTATATGACGGTCGTTTAATTTAAATAACCGTTGTTTATTTATTCAAAATATTTCAATTATAAATATTGTTACAAAGCAAATTTCTCATAAAAAATAAATACTTAGAAATAACCCGACAAGTAGTTAAAAATGTGACGCGAAACATCTGAACGCACAAATTTTTAGTGAATTTATTTATTAACGAGTGTTGTTTTAGAAAATTTGGTAAGTAATTTTAAATTAATTTTTGATTATTTTATTGTACATTCTATGGATATTTATTTTTCATGTTAAAAAAAAGTAAAACATATATAATACATTTTAATGATCTCTCTGTAAACCAGGCCTGGGCAAACTTTTTCGATGAAGGGCCAAATTTGATCGCGCGAAGTTTCAAATTCGTAATTTGAGTAAAACCACGAATTCTAAAAGAGTTATGAGTAATCAAATTCGATTATATAATATCAATTTATATATCAATTATATGTATATTAAAATTTATTTTTAAGAAGTATTTTATTAGTAATATGATAATTGTTCGCATGCGGCCCGCGGGCCGCAGTTTGCCCACGGCTGCTGTATACAGTAGAACTTCTATTATCTGGATTGATCAATAAAATAATAACTTTTTTAAAATAACAGATTTTACGAATTTTTACATAACACGCATTTAAAAATGTATGTATGAGATGTAAAAAAAATATAAGAACTATTGGCAAACTAAACCAAAAGGGTGATAAAACTAAAACTTGACAGGAATTTTATTTCTGAAAATTAGATTTTATAAATTATTTTTTTTTTAGTTTTTCAGTAAATTAACTTTATAAAACTGGGCGTTCGCGCGCGCCATTTATAATCGCAATCGCAGTTGTTTAGAATACGTTTTGACCAAATCGATTATAAAAAATAAACAACGCATCTTACAAACTCTTGTCCAATTTTAGTTTGATCACAGTAGTACATATTCATTCTTAAATTCGTTAATGCTATATGTCGTTATTGCACAATGGTCCAGAATTCTGATAAATGAGGCTACTGAGCTTTTTTTTTTTATTATTTCGAACTGGGCTGGACTTTTGTGTAGGTATTCTCAATGCTGATTTTAATATTTATTTATAATATCACACACGTTATTCAAAAGAAAACGTGTCATGTTATCATTAAAAAACAAATTGGATATTATTAATGTCCTGAAAAGAGATGCTTCGAGCCGTTTTTTATCTAAAAAAAAAAAATGCTCGACAATATTTTTTCGAACATCCGGATTTTTTGCTACATCTCAATTCATTTTTATTATATGTAGATAATCAAGGTTTTATTGTACTTCACTATTAATATCGATAAGAAATTTCCAATACTGACAAACACTGTCACAAAATGACCACAAATAAAAAATTTCATCAACCGACCTATCAATGATCATCGGATTTTCTAATATTGCATCTATCTATACTATTATAAAACTGAAAGTCCCCCTGTCTGTCTGTCTGAGACGCTTTTTTTTTAATTAAAGTTTGTCCTTTATACAAACTGTGACGAAACCACCTAGAACATTGAAACTTTCTCCAAATACCTTAAAAATAA